>CM077151.1:84343904-84583904 GCA_039583875.1 Platanthera guangdongensis
AACAACCAGGGTATAGGCTGCCGACTTATCCTTTAGAAGTACCCACCAAGTATAACTTGATAGTCATCAACAGACAAGGGTGAAGAATTATTTGCTTCCACCAAGGCTGCTCAGTAATGATAGCTCTATCTTGGGCTGGCATTTGGATGGCAATCAGTAGAAGTTGGTGCAGGGGGTTGCCGAAGTTGTCCTCCTTTCCTCCCCATGCCCATCCCTCCTCCCCCCAGGCACATCGCCTTCCGTCTGATAAATCACAAACATCCCCCAGATACCACCGGTGTTCATGGCGAGATGGGATAACGGTTACTGACAGCCTTGGTGGAAGCAAATACATGCTTGTCTTGGTTGATGACTACTCAAGGTATACTTGGGTGTACTTCTTAAAGGAGAGTCGGAAGCCTTCCGATTGTTTGTGGAGTTTAAGGAGTTGTAGAAGGCCGGCTTGGCTTGCGGATTAAGAAACTTAGAACTGATAACGCGGGGGAGTTTGTCTACTCCGAGTTTTCTAACTTCTGCAGGAAGCACGGGGGATCCAACGGGAGCTTACTTTGCTCACACTCACACAAAATGGGGTAGCAGAGTGGAAGATCCGTCATCTGACGGAGACCTTGCAAATGTTGGCTTCATGCGAAAATATATCCCAAGGTCCTTTTGGGGGGAGGGAATGTCTTGTGCTGCTTATGTTATCAACCGGATGCCACTCAGCCTATCAACATGAAGACTCCTATTGAGCTGTTGCTGAAGGAGAAGCCGAGTGTGGGACACCTTAGGGTGTTCGGTTCAACTTGCTACGTGCATGTCCCGGATGCTTCATGGACAAGCTGGATGCGAAGGCAAGGAAACTTGTCTTTGTTGGCTATGATGAGCGGAAGAAGGGATGGAAGTGCATGGACCCTGTGACGAAGAAGTTCGTGGTGTCAAGAGACGTTGTCTTTGACGAGCTGACGTCATATGGAGGTGGCTCGGTGGAGCTAACCGGAAGTAGAAAGGTTGATGAAGCACCAGTGGAGGCTATTGAAGGCTTGGAAGAGGAGCTTGCTGTTTCACCAGCAGCTCCTGTTGCTTCGAACTCCGAAGCTGAGCCTTCTGGCTCAGGAAGCAGGGGGAGCACTTCTCAATGCTTTCCCCAGGTAGGAGTGGAGCCCGAAGAAGCAACGGAAGCCGTGAGCAAGGAGCCATGTATTCGGAGATCGAAGAGGGTGGTTAAGCCACCGCTAGGTACTGTGATGGGAATGCAGTGAGCTTTGTATCCTACTTCTTTGCAGGTCCTCTGGATGAGCGAGAGCCTGCAAACTTCAACGAGGCCACTGGAGTGAAGGAGTGGGATGATGTCATGAAAGAAGAGATGATGCTCTGAAAAAGAATGAAACCTGGGACCTTGTGCCCAAGGTTGATGGCGTTACTCCGGTTACTTGCAAGTGGGTGTATAAGTTGAAGAAGAAGGCTGATGGGAGCATTGATCAGTTCAAGGCTCGCCTGGTCGCTAGAGGTTCTCACAGCAGTATGGAGAAGACTATGAGGAGACATTCAGTCCAGTTGCGAAGATGACTTCTGTAAGAGTGGTGATCGGCTTGGCTGCTAGCAAGGGATGGAGTTGTGGCAAATCGATGTGAAGAATGCCTTTCTTTACGGAGAGATTGACAAGGACATCTTCATGATCAGCCGCTTGGTTTTGTCTCTGAGAAGCATAACCGGACTATGTCTGCAAACTCAGGAAGGCTCTCTATGGGTTGAAGCAAGCTCCTAGAGCGTGGTATGGGAAGATTGAAGAGTCTTGCAATTCTGTGGATACATTGCTTCTAACTCGGATTCAAGCTGTTCGTCAAGAAGAAGGGAGAGCTACGAGTCTTGGTCCTGCTGTATGTGGATGACATGATCATCACAGGGAATTCGGAGGGGAAGTAGCAAGGCTCAGGGCTGAGCTTGTTATACGCTTCGAGATGAAAGACTTGGGAGAGTTGCATCACTTTCTTGGTCTGGAAGTGGAGAGGAAGGATGCGGGGTGCGGGGTTCTCATTAGCCAGAAAGGGTATGTTGATCGCATTGTGAAGCGGTTCGGCATGGGCGAAGGGAAGAAGTGCTCTACTCCAAGAATCTGGGCTGAAGCTTCGACGAGATGAGGGAAGGGTTCTTCTTGATCCCTTGGTGTTCAGGGCTCTTGTTGGGAGCTTGATTTATCTGACGATTACAAGCCGGATATTGCTTATGCTATTGGCCGAGTAAGTCGGTATATGGCTGAACCAAGGCAATCTCATCTAGTGGCGGCAAAAGGAATTCTGAAGTATTTTAAGGCTTCTTCTGACATGGGACTCCTCTATAGAAGGGACGCGGAGGTTGCGTTGCTCGGGTACACGGATGCTGACTATGGCGGTGATTCGGATGATCGAAGGTCTACTTCAGGTTATGTGTTCACTTGCGGTTCAGCTAGCATCTCGTGGTGTAGCAAGAAGCAGGACTCGTTGTCGGTTTCAACCACGGAGGCGGAGTATAAGGCTTCGACCTTGGCTACTCGGAAGCCGTTTGGTTGAGGAGGCTTGTAGAGGATGTTCATGAAGAAGTGCAAGGGCCTACTTTACTCCGGGGTGACAATGAGAGTGCTCTCAAATTGGTTAACAATCCAGTGTGTCACGCCAGGACCAAGCACATAGAGATTGATCACCACTTCATCAGAGAGAAGGTGTTGGAGGGGTCTCTGGTGGTCGGGCATGTTCGAGTGAAGATAATCTTGCTGACATCTTCATGAAGCCACTGTCGAAGGGGCCCTTTTAACGCTTGCGCAGCTTGCTGGGCTTGGTCACCACTTCCCACTTCAAGGGGGAGTGTTGAATTTGTGAAGTGGAAGTGGGTGATGGACAGGCGGGCGGCCTGGGCGGACAGCTTTGGCGGATTAGGCGGACTGGGCGGACTGAGATTTGCGGCCTGGTGGAAGGTCTAGTGAGAAGCCAGTTGTTCTTCTGGGCGGTTTGCACGGGTTGAGTCCGCGTTCTATGCGGGCTGGTTTCTGCGGATTGGGTGTTTGCTGATTGGCTTTGCCAAGGAGCGGCCTGAGCGGATGGAGGCTTGCGGACTGGTGCATTGCTCAGTGGCCGCGGGTGCAAGCTTGTGCTGATAGGCGGGTTGGCTCATGTCCGCGGGAATCTTGCGGACTGGAGTGTCCGCGGTATGGGCTGTTGCGGACTGGGCTTAGAGCTTGGCTGAGGCCTTGTCGAGCTCTGGTGGCACAGCAGGCGATTTGCTGTGGAGATCGAATGGCGGACTGGTTTTGGAGTCGGGGTTGGCTGCTGCGTTGGACAGAAGTGCGAGGAGCTCGCGGACTCATGGCGGTCTTTTCTAGGGTGTTTGGCGGACGGGAGTTTTTGTCCGCCATGCTCGCATTGACTCTTGATGGTTTTGGACTTGGTCACACTTTGTGCCAAGGCCATGGTGTCCGCGGTATCCGCCAAGTCCGCTGTGACCGGGCGGACTGTTGTTGTCTTCCTTTGGTCATGGACTTGTGGCAGATTGAGGTGTGAGTCTTGCGGACTGCCTCGGGTTGGTGCGGACTGCCATTGAAGAGGGTTGCTGTCTTGCAGTGTGTGGAGCTTTGCGGGCTGATGCCTTGTCCGCATAGCTTGGGCGGACTGGAGAGGGTTTGCCAATGGTTGTCTTGCTCCTGGCGGTTTTCCTTGGTATCCGTCTAAGTCCATGCGGACTCGGCGGACGGTGTTTTTGCTATTGCGCGGGCTAGGGCGTGTCGCTATCTCCTGGGCGGTGACCACACTCCTCACCTTGCCTATAAATAGGACCCCCCCTTGGCAAACCAAATGTAACTAGAGTGAACAGTAAGTTGGGTTGAGCGAAGTGCTGCGGTCTGTGTTTGTTAGTCCGCGCGGATTGTTTCAGGCTGACGGTTTGCTGTGTGCAGGTCGCGCGGATAGCTTCAAGGAGCCAGGGAGTTTGGCTGTGACTTCGGTCAAGTGCTTGGAAGTGTGCGGTCTCTGCGGACTCAGCAGGAGGTCGCTCTGTGGCTTGTTAGTTCTGTTTCATCTTTGCCAGCTTCAATAACCTGTCGCCGGCTTCAGACGGGTAGGGGTGTACCTCAGTTCAGGTTCAGCAGGAGGCGAATAACGGTGCGTCCGCGCGGCTCGCGGCTTCGGCGGACTCCGTGTCTATTCGGCGGATTGCAGCATAGCTTGGGCGAGCTCAGCAGACTCGGCGACCTCGGCGACCTTGCGGTCTCGGCGGACTCCGGTGCTGTTCGCCCGGCTTGTTTTTTTGGTGCTTTCTGTTTAGCTGTGATACTAGCGAAATCATGTCTCGCTATGTATGTCTCGCATTGTAAAGAAGTGAATGAATAATAGACCTGCTTGTGCTTCCATTGTTTGTTGGGATTTACTTTGTACCTCTAGTCCTTGGTTTTCGCTGGTTCAACGTGAGAACTGGGTAGTTCCGAAGATATTAATTTGGCGTTTGGGCTATCTTGCTGACCACGTTGAGAAAATCTAACAACAACAATAACAAAATTGTAGAAATTGCAGTTTGATGCAAGGAATAGCAGTCATAACATGAAAGATTGACTGCAATCTCAGAATAATGTACATTATGAAATGCAGGTCGTAATCGAATGCAACCCTAAGACAAACCTTCAAACAATGAAGATGGAAAGTAGGCTCAGATGGGAAAAACTGAAGATGGAATAACCACATGAAAATAGAATGTTGTCGCTGATCTACAATGATAAAAACCTATACATCGTTACCTCGAGTCGAAGAGCAGTCAGGAGGAGCAAGTCTCGTCGACGACCAGATCTCGTTTCTGATAGCAAGTCTCGTCGCGGGTAACAGATCTTGACGGAGGTGGATTTCAAAGGGTAGCGGTGGATTTCAAAGGACAGTTTGGAGGAGCAAGTCTCGAGCATGACGAAAAGGAACTCGCGCAGATAGGAGGATTCTGGATTTCCTATTTTACCTCAGGTTATTTTTAAAATAAGGTGTTTATTAGCAAATTTAATTTAACTTCTAGCAAACTCAAATTATATCTAAAACTTATTATTTTTTTTTTTTAAAGGTTCAATTATGCTACTAGCAAATATTCGGGACACATTCCTAACTTTTAAAATTTTAGAGAGCAATGGACTTTGAGGCTGATTCAGATGTTTTGCCCAAAAAAACATTTCAACCCTTAGATAAATATAGGGGGTGCAAATTTGACCCTGTCCTGGTTTTGCGATCTGGGTTTGCCGAGGTCTAAGCCCATTTAGGACAGGGTCAGGCCCAAGGGGGCTTATCAGACATCCTTTTTTGGCCAAAGCCCGGTTTGATGTCTGACCCGAGTTGGGTCCGCTCGGACGTTAAAACCCGCTAGGCGTTGCCATCAAATTAATGTTGGTCGCCCATTATTAAAATGCTGGCAGCACAACATTTTTGCTAGGCTGCCAACATTTTAATGCTGGTCGGAAAACATTTTTGTTGGGCTGCCGACATTAAAATGCTGACAGGCTAGCGTAAGTCTCTTGGGACTATTTTGATGCCTGATTGAACTCGATCTAGTAGGCTTAAACATGCCCCCTCTTATTTACCGATGCTAGAGCCAGCAAAAAAGCCAGGGCGAGGGGACTGAACCCAGTCTGACTTCAGCAGAGGCTTTTTTGCACCCCTAGTTAACAATGCATTGAATTTTGGCTTTTTAACACTTTGCACCCCCATTTGCACTCTTTTGGTGCTTTGCACCCTGAAATCTTAAATAAGACACTTTGCACCCCCCCCCCCCCATTTAAACTTTTTTGGCACTTTGTACCCTAGGATAATTTTTAGAGGGGCATTTTGGTCTATCTTATTTAAATGAGAGATATTAGGGCTAGCACTTCTTCATCCCATCATTTCCACATCCACCCTAACATTTTCCCTCTCCAGCAGCCGATAACTTAGGTCATCCACTAGAGCGTCGAAATCGTTGGTGTTGGGTACATTGAAAAATGTGTACCAGATTTGGAGAAGCCTCACCATACTCAATGATATACATCAAGGTGTATTTGATGTGCTTTGAGTTTATATGTGCGGGTTAAGTAATTGCAGGAAATGCAAAAAAAGTTTCTAAGTCCATGTGTCGACACCTAGAGATGCAGTGTCGACACTTATGAAGGCTTGTGTCGACACCTAGAGAAGCTGTGTCGACACTTGGAGTATTTGTGTCGACACCAGGAAGGCAGAGTCGACACCAGAATAAAAGTGTCGACACATACAGGCAGTATCGACACACTATGAAGAATACTCAATATATATCATGTCGACACTTAGAGGCGGTGTCGACACCCAGAGAAGCTTAGTCGACATCCAATGTGTTGACACCAGGAAGCTGTGTCAACACACTGAAGGCATTGTCGACATCAACTGTGTCGACACACAGGACTTGTGTCGATACACAGCAAGTTTCAACACAGTTAAAGTAAAGAAGTAGTTGTGTCGACACTCAGCTAGTATCAACAACAGAAGAAGTTGTGTCGACACAAAGGAGATGAGTCAACACTCAGCTAGTATCCGCAACAAAAAAAGTTGTGTCGACACAAAGGAGATGTGTCGACACACAGCAGAATTCAACTAAGTTCTAAAGAAGAAGTACTTGTGTCGACACACTCAATCAGTGTCGACACATTCAACAGAAGCAGTGTCGAGAAGCTATTAAACAACAGAAGAAGTTGTGTCGACACACCAAGGCATGTGTCGACACTTAGTTCACTTGTGTCGACACTTGGTCTATTTATGTCGACACATAATGAATATCAGTCTCGACACATTCAGACAGAGACATTATTTTCAAGAAGTGATTGGATGACTTGACAGCTGCCATTTCAGCCGGTCTACTGCAACTGTCAGAGCTGTCAGAAGTTCGTTAGAAACCGGATCAGTCGGTTACCTTGGAGGAAGACTATATAAAGGTCTTTCTCCTTCAATAGTGAAGAATCAATCAATAAAAAGAATCAATCAGAAGATTAAGAAAAAAAGACAGATCCAGAGAAAATGTAAATCAGTATTTTGAAGAAATTTCAGATTTACTTGGAGGAGAGAACTCCAGTATCTGAAATCAAGAAAGAGACTTGTTAATCAAATCTCTTAAGAAGCAGGTTCTGAACCAGACTGCAAAGTAGGATCCAGATTTATTTCTCCATCCTAATAAGGAAGTTGCCAGCCGGTCTACTTCAAGAAGATCATCTTTACTGAGTTCAGACTCAAGAAGCTTTGAAGAAAGCAAAGACATAGTTGATCTCAGGAATCAGTGCTATCAAGAACTAATCAAGAAGGTTGCCCTCTTCATTCTCTCAAACTGAGTGGTGATCTAAAAACTTGTTATTATTTTCTTTATGTAGGATCCTAAGGGATCTAAGTTGTAAGCCTAAATTTATAAAGGCTGAGGTAGGCTTTTGAGCCTGAGTGTAGGAGAATCTATTCTCTGAGTGTAGGCCTTGTTGAAGGCTGAGGTAAGGCTGTTTAGCCTGACTATAGGTCTTGTTGAAGACTGAGTGGTAGGGCTTTGTGCCTGAGTTGTATGAGCGGGGACACTCTGAGTTGTAGGAACCTGGTTTGGGGTTCTGAGCTGTAAGATCTGAGGATCTGAGGAGAAGTGCAGAAGTTAGGCAGAATCTAGTACACTACTAGATAGGAGAAGGGGGAAAGTGGATGTACCAGACATTGGGGAACCACTATAAACACTGTGTGCACTCTGTGAATGTTTGTTTCTGTGGTTGTTGTGTTGTGATAACTGTAGAATTTGCATTTGCTGCTTAAAGTACAAAACAGTTTGTATGCCTTAAAGTAAAAAAGAAAAAGTACACCTATTCACCCCCCCCCCCCCCCTCTAGGTGGTTAGGCACTATTTTCTTTCAGTTGGAGAACTGAGCTCCCTGGAGCGTCGTGCTTTGTGGAAGTTGAGATCCTCCAAGGCTGGGCTCATCGGAGTGTTAAGATCGTCGGAACGTCGAGGTCATCAGAACCTTAAGCTCGTCGGAAATCAACAGCGATCGGGCTTCTTCTCCGCCTTCATGTACTGTAATGGTTATAAATTGATTTGTTTTGGGTGGTTTAGGGACGAGATTAAGGTTCCGACGAGCTATGGAAGGCATTCGTAGATTCATTAGCAAGTTGAAAATCTCCGTGTAAATTGTTTGCATATATCACCAATTCAAATGTTGTGCATGCCATTATCATCCCACCCTGGTTCAAAGTAGTAATATGTCTGAGCTGATTATCTTTTGTAGCCTAAGTAAGCATTTGGCACTTAACAAAAACTGTTAAAATCGAACTAGTTATAAAGTTTCATGTCCATGGACAATACCTGCAAATAATTTCCACTTAAAAGTTTAATGTGGACTCTTGTATCATTTCTTTCAACTATATATGTTTCTGAAATAGTGGGTATATTGGCTTTTGATATAATCATATTTCCTTCATTTGTTGTTGTCAAAAATTGACCCCCGAAGCATCGAAACTGAAACTTATTTTCAGATACTATCCATATCTGATAAGAAAGAAGAATGGAATTTAAACCTTCGATCATGATCAGTGATCTCCTAAACTATGTGTTGAGTAATCTTTTTGATTTACGTATACAATCTCATTTAGTGTTTTCTTCTCTTTTTCCAGATTTCGTTGTTCATTTAGGGGCATACGCAATGCATTCATCCCCAGATCCGAGGTATTGTCTGTTTTTTATTTCCATTTTCAGTCCACATTTATTTCCAGATTTCTTATATCTGTTTTTTATTGAGATTTATGTTTTCGGTATTCAGTTCACATTCAATCGACATGTCTAATCTCGGAGATGTTGAGTGGCAAAACATGTTGATTGATGAAGAAGAATTAGATGTTGATAGTAGTAGTGATTCACTATACATGGATAAGAAATCAGACCAATATATTTCGTCATTTAGTGATGATTTGCAAGATAGTGAATTTGAGGTGGATGCTTTGTTAGACGATGATAATGTAGAGAATGAAATTGAAGTGGTTGGTGAAAGAGTGGAAACAAAACAACTTTTGAAAACGAACGTTAGAATACATATAAGGGAGCCCGGTAGTCATTCCTCATCTAGTTCATGAAAAGGAATGCAAGTTTATCAAGAAGATGAAAATGATTCTGATTTCGAGTTCGACGTGGGATTGTGTTTTAATAATGCTTCTGACTTTCGAGATGTCGTTAGATTGTACTCTACAATATAAGGAAGGTCTTTAAAGTTCACTAAAAATTATAGTGACAAGATTCATGTAACATGTGATTATGGTTGGATTATGTCTGCTTCGTTCATGTCGAAGACTGAAAAAACTTTTCAAGTTAAAACAATCAAAGGTGAGCATACATGTTATAGAGTTCCAAACTCCCGACATTGTAACTCTAAGTTTCTTGCGAGGAAGTATGAGCACAACATTAGGAGCAATCCAGAGTGGCCCGCAAGTTCGATGCAGGAAATAATGCAGAAGGACACTAAAACATCTTTAAGTTTGTGGAAGATGTATAAGGTCAAAAAACATGCCTCTAAATTAATTAATGGCACAGAGATGGAGCAATATGCAAAACTTTGGGATTACTTCGAAGAGATTTATAGGACCAATCCTGGAACTACAATTAAAATTAAATGCAAGCATGATGTGACCTCACAAACATGTATTTTTAAAAGATTTTATATATGTTGGGATGCATTGAAGAGAGGTTTTATGGCAGGATGTAGACCTATTATAGGTTTAGATAAGACTCTTTTGAAAACATCAATTGGTGGAGCATTATTATGCGTTGTTAGGGTTGATGATAATAATAATATGTTTCTTATTACTTATGCGGTTGTTTTAAAAGAAAATACAAAGACTTGGAGGTGGTTTACTAGCCTTCTAATAGAAGACTTGTGCATTGAAAACTAAATACACATGGTCAATAATTTCAGATAAGTAGAAAGGGCTAATGAAGGCAGTTAGTGAGTTATTACCAAATGCGAAACATAGGTTTTGCTTGCGGCATATGTACAACAACTTCAAACAAAAATATAGAGGCATGCAACTAAAAGATTTGCTATGGAAGGCAGCATTCGCCACTAGGCTTGTAGATTTCAATAGCAAGATGGAGAAGTTGAAAGCATGTGATAAAAAAGCGTACGAATGGGTAAGAGAAAGACATGAAAGACATTGGACAAAATCTCACTTTAGCACTTGACGTAAATGTGATATGTTATTAAATAATTTCTGTGAGGCATTCAACAAAGTAATTTTAGAGGCAAGGGATAAGCCTATAATTACTATGTTAGAGACTATAAGGGTGTTGCTTATTAAGAGGCTACACACCCAAAGAGACAAAATTTTCAAGTTTAATGGAGATATATGTCATTCCATACAACGAATTTTAGAGAATAACAAAAAAATGCACACAATTACATCTTAGTGTGGAATGGACATGACAAATTTGAAATTGAAGGGTGGACGGGAGACAAATGGACGATTGATTTGAGTTCAGGAAGGTATAGTTGCAGGCGTTGAGATCTCACAGGTATTTCTTGTGTGCATGCAACAACATGCATATTTTATCGGAGAGAAAACGTTGAAGACTATGTTGCCCATTTGTATATAAAAGAAATGTTTATGAGAGCATATGAACACATGTTGAATCCCATAAAATCACATAAAGAGTGGTCGTTAGCCAATTTGAATCCAATTGTGTCGTGGGGTAATATTGACAAGAATCCCGGAAGACCATCTAAACATGCTAGAAGAAAAGAGAAAGATGAATTATAAGAGAAAAAAATATGGAGTAAATAGGCATGGTATGAAGTATGCGTGCTCCAACTGTGGGATGAGAGGACATACAAAAAGAGCTGTATTGAGGCCCCCAACAGTCAAGATGCAACGACTAGTACGAGATCAAAGCAACCAACAAACATTAAATCATCATTTTCACTTTTATCATTTTATATTATTTGAATGTTTCTTTAATCATTAACATGTCAATATTCGTGATCGTGGACATGATCGTCAAAAGAGGGAGATGACCGTAGACTGCTACTGTTTTAGACTGCATTATGTTTTTGACTGCATTATGTTTTGGACTGCACTATGTTTTGACTGCACTATGTTTTGAACTGCACTATGTTTTGGCACACTGGTAGCATGACAAAAAAGCAAAAAGTTTAAATATATATATTTTAATATTTTTTAAGTAATTAATGCCATTTGCCGATTCCTCTCCACAAGCTCGTTTCCTTTGATTGCCTCTCAACTCATCTCCTCCACTTGAGGGGGCGTCCAATCATATCCCTTCCCTCCCAAGAGCTACTAAACACGCTGCTCTGATCTCGTTAATCCGCGTAGATCAGTTCTCCTCCCTCGGCCGCTTGTATCTCTCTTCCACAGGAGCCAAAAGGAATAAAGGATCCTTCTTTTGTTAACTGAACGCGGTTCATCCGAGAAGGAAATCACCGACAGACATGGACACCGTCCCCACCAAAGCAATCTCAGAAACATCAAACCCCGCATCCGCAGCACCTTCCGCCGCCGCAGCCGCCGCCTCCTTCATCGGCGGAGACAGAAGCCACTTCTCCCTCCTGTCCGATGATGTCGTCCTCAACATCTTCGCGAAGCTGGAGCCCGATCCCCGGGACTGGGCTCGCCTCTCCTGCGTCTCCCTCCGCATGGCCTCCCTCGTCCGCAACATCTGCTGCCGTGCCAAGTGCTTCCGTTCACTGCCATCCCTCGCCTCCGACCTGGGAACAAGCGACACCGCTCTCGTCGGCGGCTGGGCGGCGCTGCTCAAGATCTCCGTCTGCTGCCCCGGCCTCCTTCGCGCCGGTATTCTCCTCGAAAATTCTGATTTCGGGCTCGAACGCGAGATCGGTCCCGATGAGAATTACCTCCGTCGGTCTCCCGAGCTTCCCCCACCTCCCGCCTCAATGGCCGCCGCCACCACGGCTCCCCAACCTCCTCCCGATTGCTGGTCTCTGTTTGACGACCTCTACTTCGATACCTTTTACGATATCTCGGAAGCTCAGACTCCAATTCCTGCTCCTGCACGAAATGTGTTCGACAAAATGCCCCTTAGTACCTGCCAGGATTTCTCGAAGAAGAGAAAGATGGATTGGAGCGGCCCCATGAATGCTCATTTGGCCTCTGGAACTTGGAATCTAAACAAGGAGCAGGGAAGCCGGCTTCTTGCCAGCAGATTCAAAGAGGACTCCCTTTACATCTCCGATTGGCCTGGCTGCATCCATACCGAGGAGAAGCGAAATTATATGCTATTCAGGGGACTGTTCAAGAATTTCAAGCGCTCTAGAGTCTGGAGAACTATAATTGACTGTAACCGGGGGAAGATCAAGCTCAACTGTGCATTTTGTGCCTGCAAAGAGATTTGGGATCTTCACTCTGCCTTCTGCTTGAAGACGGTGTTTGGATTCCATGACGATGGCGAACCTGTGGTTCGAGCTTATGTTTGTGATAACGGGCATGTTTCGGGGGCGTGGACGGAGGGGCCTGCATTCTCGTGAAGATACGTGATCTCGGTACATATCACACGAATGTTTTCATCGTCTTGATTCCTTGCTTTGAACTCGTGTGTGTTTGTTTGAAACTTGCTATATTATTGCCAATTTACTCGCTTTAGTGTTTTATTTTTGTTGTTGATGCTTGTGGTGCCTGTGTTTAAGCTGTTTATTGATTGGCATCTGCTCATTTGTTAGCACTGATCTTCTGGTTGAAGTAGCTAAATTTTAGGAGTAGGGCTTTTTGAGGTTGTCAACGTGCAGAGTCGAGTGATTCCTGTTACGGACTAACTCGACGTATCGGTCGGGCCGGAATTTTTGGACCGTCTTAGTTCTCGGAACGGTCGAGCGCGCACACAGTCAAAAGAGTAGGTTTATTGTACACAAACAGTTTTAACGTGGAAAAATCACTCAACTGAGCAAAAAATCACGTGACCGGATCTGTGCCGGTCAAAATCCACTATTTCATGGCGGTTACAGTTGGTTTGTGAAGTCGAGGGTGACAGGTCACCTCTCATTACAATTAAAGGGAGAGAGAATACTTTGCACATGGTGGACGACAGACCGTCACCCCGGGAGTTGTTACAAATTGTGTTTCGCACTGGTGGTCTTCGGATAGCGACTTGCTGATTCTGGATGGGAGGCGGGACACTTGGTCTTGTAGTTGCAGGAACCGCTTAGAACTCGGACGATTTGGCTTTGACGGGTGGCTGAGACTTGACCCGCTTGTGGCTCGGGTGTGGATCGAGTGAGACTCCCGTGTGGCTCGTAGGAGGAAATTGACAGAGTTTCGACCTGAGGAATAAGAAGACTCTAAAGAGAAAAAAAGATGAGAAATGAGGAGACATGAGACGCCTTTTATAGTCTCCGGGAGGTGGTTACAGTGGTTATGCGACTATCGACACACTGTAACCATCTTCATAAATGTTCTTAATATAGTTTTAATGCGCGTATTTCGCTATTTGGAGACTGTCATAAATAAATGATAAAACATTAATTAAATTCCCCAACTAACCCGCTGGTTGGTGGGTGGTTTCGCATGAATCAGACGACCGATGACGCTCCCCCTTGATCGGACTGTGGGAGCCGGCCTCCACGGGCGGTCGGCGAACTCGCCGCCGAGTTCGTCGGCAAGGGGAAGGTTGCCGCCAGCGGCCAAGGAGGGGCGGCCGGCTTGGCTGCCCCTTGGCCGCAAGGCGGCGGCAAAAAGGAGGGGCGGGGTTGTCTGCCCCTTGGCCGCAAGGCGGCGACAAGGAGGGGCGGGCGGCTTGGCCGCCCCTTGGCCGCAAGGCGGCGGCCAAGGAGGAGCGGGCGGCTTGGCCGCCCCTTGGCTGCAAGGCGGCGGCCGGTTTGGCCGCCCCTTGGCTGCAAGGCGGCGGCCGGTTTGGCCGCCCCTTGGCTGCAAGGCGGCGGCCGGCCGGTTTGGCCGCCCCTTGGCTGCAAGGCGGCGGCCGGTTTGGCCGCCCCTTGGCTGCAAGGCGGCGGTCGGGGTTGGGCGGCCGACGAAGTGTCGCCCGCATCGGTTCCTTTGATGTGCGTAATGGGATCGCCGTGCAGGGGGATCGGACGCGGTGATCGTGCGTGCGAATCTCATGATCATCCCACTTCTTTTGAGGTGGAGATCATGGGTTGGTGGTTATGTGCACACCTAATTCCTTTAAAATGAGAGTCATCCCCAACAATTCCGTCTCTCAATGAGCTCGTTTATTTAAAGTCAATTTTTTGTTGAGCTTAACTCAATGTGTAGGTGATTCTAATGCTAGCTTATTCATTTATTTTGGGGAAAAACCGGCTATATAAATCGAATGAGTGATGAGCTGTTCGTCTTGCATGTTAGTTCATTTGCACAGCCATTCTTCATTTTTGTTATTCATTATGTTCGTCATGTGCGTTCTATCAGAACTGTTGGTTGACTCTCTTCAGATAAACAACCTACTCCCTATTTTGCTGCATTGGAAGGGCGGTGCGTCATTTTATAATTTTGCTTCCGGGCTCTTCAGCGATTGTTTGATTTGCTTGAATGTAGAACATTGAATACGATTTGTTTGAATCTCCAAGGTTGAATTTGTGCTATCAAAACCAATTTCGAACTAAAAAATCTCTGATTACATTACCCCTTGGGGTGTATGAAAAGATTGATTTGAGAGAAGAGGGGAGAAGATTAAGAAGACTACCACCAAGGAGCAACTCCAAGGCCCTAGTCTCTTGGTAAATGTTCTGCCAAGATAAGAGAGTTCAAGATATAATCCAACTATTTATAGCCCTACACACAAGGGAAAAATTGTCTGTATATCTGGTGCATGCTCTATTAGGAAAAAACATTTGATTTGATATATCAGATTAATTAAGTGATTAAGATATGTTTTTAGTTTGTATAGAAAGGCCGAGGGTCTGTTTTTTTACTTCACAGGTAACAACGAGAAGCTTAGCTAAATGAATTAGGAAAAATGTCGAGAGCATACTACTTTCGTTGAGACTAATCAACGTACGTCGGTAAGGATTTCACCATCCATCGGCTCCTCCAAATTCTAAGTATGCAAGCAGAAATAAGAGCACAGAGTATTCAACTTAGTACAAAAAATAATATACGTTGAATAATAATCAACGTATAAGTATGCATACCTCAATTAGTCACAAAATGACAGTTATGATTTCTTGAGTCAAATCAGGCATTGATTAAGATTATGATGGATCCAAATCAAGTCGTTACAAACTTACGAATGGAAGACAACTAATTTCAAGAAAGAATATACCAAAGATATTGAAAATTCTAATTACATGACAATTCAATATTTGGGATTATTTATTACTATCTTATTATGTAGTTTCCAAAATTGTGACAGAAAGATTTTTATAGAAGTATAAATACAGAAGGATGAACAGATTAAGATGGTCTTCTTCTTCTTTCTCAATGTATTCATTGGTCTCTCCTCTTACGTCTAACCTATTCATCTCTCCCTTTCTAACTCATCTCCGTGAAAAGATTACTAAGACACTCTAAAAAAATAGATTTGTGGCATCTTCCCTTTCTTTGGTTGATGATCAATGATAGATTAATCAAGGGCAATATCCACATCAAGTATAATTCAAGATCCATTTTGTAACTCCTCCATCCATTAACGTAGAATATAACAGAATGTCTGGCCGGGGCGCCACGCCATATTCCACGGACAGTCAGCGAAGTTACACATGAATATCAAAAACTACCATCTGTATCCTAACTCAGAACATTCTAGCAGAAGTTTCATAGGTTATTAGAACTCAAGTATCATGAATGTCCACTAATAAAGCACATAGGAATGTCATATAAAATACATCAAAAAGTGCGGCTTTCAGACCTTACAATTGTTCTTCACAAAAGTGATATATAAACATCGACACACAGGCCGACCACACATGAAAAATATAAAACAATTCTGTTAATAATAGTCCCACACCGCCAATCCGCTCTGGTCTGATCTGTTTATATGGCAAGGCAACCCTCACCTGTTGAACCGGTTTTTTTCAGGTTGAGTTAGGCCAAACCTAACATGGTATCAGAGCCCACGGTCTTTTCCTTCTGATTGTGTGCGCCCTCTGATTCTCGCTGCTTGTTTCTGATTCTTGCGACCTGTCTTTGCGGCTTGTCCTCTCTTCCGCCCGCTGCTCGGTTCGCGCGGCTTGTTGCTTCTTTCTCTAGCTGTTCTTCTTCGCCGCGACCTGTTTAGTTGTCGCCGCGACCTGCTTCCTTCTAGCCGCCTGTTTGTTCCCTAGCTGTGCGGCCTGCTTCTGTTCGCCCCGGATTGCGACTTGTTGTTGTCGCTGCTGCTTCTTGCTTCCTCTTCTCTTCTGTTCGCACGGACTTTTCAGTACGCGCGACCTCTTCCCGCTGTACCTTGGTCTGCTTCCTGACCGCTGCGGTTTCGCGCGGGTTGCTTCTTCCTCTCCCCCCGCGGCTTTCTCCTTCTTTTTTCGCGAACTGTTTTCGCGATCTCCTCTATTCGCCGTGATTTCTTCTAAGTCGCCGCGACTGTTGCCTTCTACCCGCTCCTGCTTGCTAGTCGCTCCGGCCTCATCTTTAGCCGTGCGACTCTTGTTCTCCTCTGTTCGCCCGCCTTTTTTCAAGCCGTGCGACTTCTTTCCCTTTGCTTTGCTCTGCTTCTTGGTCGTGGCCTTCCTAGCCGCACGACCTGTTCTCTGTTCGCCTGCCTTGGTTTTCTCTTCTCTTCTTCGCTTAACCGTTCGACTTCTTTCTCCTCCTCGCGGCTTGTTCTTATCGCCGCGGTTTGCTCCCTCTTGCTTCCATGACTTCCCCCTCCTCCAGACTGTCCGCCTCGGTGGTCACCTCTTCTGGTAGTGCTCATGTTGTTACTCGCGGACGATGGCTCATTGACTCTGGTGCTACAAATCATATGACGGGCAATCCTCAGTGTTTCTCTCTTCTTGACACGCATGCACAGTTGCCCCGGTCATTGTTGCGGATGGGTCTCCCTCACCCGTCCATGGGACGGGCATGGTTCAAGTCACTCCATCTCTCTGCCTAGCTGATACCCTCTATGTGCCCAAGTTTCCGTGCAATTTATTATCGGTTACTTCTTTATGCAAGCAACTACGGTGTTCTGTCATATTCACCCCTACCTCTTGTGCCTTTCAGGATCCGGACTCCAACGGACGATTGCTACCGGGACTGAGAACGGTGGCCTCTACTTCCTCGATAACGTTTCTGCTCTCTCCGCCTTCTCCACCTCCTCTACAGATCTTCTCCAATGGCATCTTCGCCTTGGACATGCTCCTCCCCGCATTCTGCGCCAGCTCCTGCCCCACCTCCCTCTTCACCATCCTCCTCTAAACTGTGATGCCTGTCAACTTGGCAAACATCACCGCTCGTCCCTTCCCACCAACGCAAAGTCTGGGCTCTTCCCGTCCGTTCAACCTCGTTCACTCTGACATTTGGGGTCCCGCTCCTACCCTCACCATCGGGCGGGGTAGTTCCTATTTTGTCACATTCATTGATGATTTCTCTCGGTGTACGTGGGTGTATCTTCTCAAGGATCGCTCCGAGCTGTTCTCTATTTGGACCTCATTTTACTCTATGGTTAAGACTCAGTTTGCTACATCTACTAAAATCCTTCATTCTGACAATGCTAATGAGTATCTTAGCCACGACTTCTCCTCCTTTTGTATTCACCATGGTGTTATTCGTCAGACAAGCTGTGTCTACACCTCCCAACAAAATGGGGTGGCGGAACGTAAAAAACCGTCACCTCCTTGATGTCGCTCGCACTCTGCTGACTCAAATGCATGTTCCTCGATCCTATTGGGGCTATGCTATCCTCCTCTCCTGCTATCTCATCAATCGTCTTCCCTCCACAGTTCTCCACGGTGCTACCCCTTCTCCCTTCTTTATCCGAACAAGGATCCCTTTCCTCTTCCTGCATATCTTTGGGTGCACCGCCTTTGTGCACTCTCCCGCTGCCACCGTGACAAACTCTCACACCCGTGCCACTAAATGTGTCTTCTGGGGTACTCTCCCACTCAGAAAGGTTACTGTTGCTTTGACCCCGTTACCCGCAAGCAATTTGTCTCTGCGGATGTCACCTTCTTTGACAATGCATCTTACTTCTTCCCGCTTCCTCTCTCTCCTCTTGATCCTACTGCTCATACTGACCCATCCATTCCCTCTGCTCCCACTGCTGTTCCGCAATCTCCACCATCTCCACCATCTCTACCATCAGAAGGAAAAGACCGTGGGCTCTGGTCTGATCTGTTTATATGGCAAGGCAACCCTCACATGTTGAACCGGTTTTTCAGGTTGAGTTAGGCCAAACCTAAACAAATTCTTCGCTTGACCTTGAGAACCGGCATAGCATCAAAAGGGCTGCAACCCGCTATTTCCCGCTCAGCTCTCCATCAACTGCACAGGGACATTCCACCATAAAGGTGGCAAACAAGGCAACGACCAGCTTTAGCTGACCAATTTATGACGACCATACCCCATTCCCGGGGCAGCGGTATTCCTTCCCTACATGCATAAAATTCATATAGATATATATCACATGAAGATACAACTTAAGCACCATTCAATATATCACAAATGTTTGCACCACGTGTCAAACGTTCTGTGCACTCAGGGCACATTATCGGTGTACCGGAGTTCCATGGTCACACCTCCGTCCAAAAGTCTGAGACTTGATGGTCAATATTAAGCATTATTAGCCCGACATATGTCACATAGACCATATCTCCACGACTCTCCTCTATGCCAACACTAATTGCCACGTACTTTAGGTCTATTTAACCGAACCATATAGAGCGGGTACAGATCAGCCTTTTCCCGTTGCTCAAATCGCTATGTAATCCTGAAAGCCGAAACATTCATGGCCAATTGACAGGATGCGGGTCGACCTCCCCTTTCCTGTAATGAGTGGTTCTCAAGGCCATCGCAGCTGGGCACCGAGGCTCGTAGCTCGCATACTAGCCACACGGTCTCCGAGAGATAGGCTTCATAATCAAAATGCTATCTGGGAGCTATCACCAACAATATCCACTATCACCTGGCGTTAACAACATAACTTCTCTTTCTGTCTTGAGACTCAGCCACAATTAGAACATCTTTCCAGAAAAACCTGCAGCATCCTATAGTGTCAAAAACTGGACTTTCACAACACATAGCTCACCAAGAGCTATCACCAACGATATCCATTGTCGTCTGGCGATACCAAATAATTATCAAAACTGTGGTATTCTCTGGGTTTTTTCCTGGAGTGCATCTCCAGTATTTCTTGCAACACAAGTTCACAGGCACAACTCCTCGGACTTTGTAACTTACACGTTTATACTCAGAGTCTTCTCCGGCATGCAAATCAAAATATCACCAATTCAGACCAACCTGTCCGAATGGGCTTCTCACAGTATGCCTATTTCGTACTACGATTTCCGGATTCTATATGCAAGACTACCCGGGATTATCACATATCAACCCATCAGAATTCCCTTCACTTTCCACCCCTTGGTGGGGGATTCCATGCACATGCAATTTTAGAACTTCACTTGTCCAATAAGGAAGATCGTTACCCTTTTAGGTCATTTCAGAGCCATTATTAAGACTTCTATCCAGATGGAAAGGAATGCCTCACTTTCCTCTTCACGGATCTTGCTTCAGCTCTTAATTTCGACCATGGGATCTCCTTCACCAAGCTTCCAAAGCTCAGCCTTCAACCCCTCTTCTTCCTTTATCTCAAGAACTTGATGAGAAAGATGAGAGAGAATAAGAAAAGAGAAATGACTCATCTTTTCCACTCCTCTGATTAAGGAGTCTCGGGAATAAAACTAGCCACACGATCATCTCTTTAATAGGAATGAAGGGCCATGATTTCAGCTGACAAGTCAAACTTATCACTATCGCCGGGAGATATCAGCTATCGCCTGAGCGATATCGTCGGTAGACGCTTTGACCCCAGTCAACACCACTTTACGGCCATCTGATACGTGCATAACTGCCATGTGGCAGTATCGCCGCGATAGTCACTAGCGCTGGGCGATAGCTACCTGTGAGTTCTGTTTTCCATTTTTGGGGTGTTACACATTCAAAACAAGTTGAAGAATTGAATTACATTGTGGAGAAATTTACTTCATTTCTAATAGATTTTGGAGGAGTTTTAAGAATCATGAAAGTCTTTGTTTTAGAGTAGTTAAACACCTAGAGGGGGGTGAATAGGTTTTTGTGTCTTTTAATGACTTTCCTTTTATTTTGGTGTGTTGTGATTAAGTTTTAGGTTAGCTTTCAAGAACACACAACAACACACAAGTATTTATAGTGGTTCCCCAATGTATGTGTACATCTACTGTCCCTCTTACCTTTCTAACAGAGTGTTAGACAGGACCAAGTTATCCAATCTCAGATCAATGAGCTTACAACACAGATCCCTCAGGATCTCTCAGACTCTTCCAAGTCCTACCTCAGGCCCAAGTCCCTATACTCAGAGATATAATCTCCTACAACTCAGTAATCTGGACCAGATCACCTACCTCAGACTTTGTCCAAAGTCCTACACTCAGGATAGGAGGTTAGCCCTACACTCAAATCCACCACAGGATCCTACCTCAGAGAACAAATCTCCTACAATTCAGGCACACAGGCCCTACCTCAGATCCACAGAAGGATCCTACCACTTAGCCTTTATATATCAGGCTTGTAACTCAGATCAAATAAGATCCTATAGAAAGGGTAAGTTGTTGATGATGATATAACTTCAGAGAAATTATTCTCCGGGTCTACTCTCTCGACTGAGTGAACTCAGCCCTACTTCTTCTCAGCACCAAGGAAGTAGATCTTTAGGATGGTTCTGCTTGTGCTAGGAAGAATCTCAGAAACTGGAGCTTCTGAACTTGTTGATGAAGACAAAATGATGTTGTTGTTCTTTTCTTCTTCAATCAGATAACCTTGTCAAAAGTTCTCAGACTTGTTGTTGAACTCGAGTTGCAGAGCTCTTATTCATTATTTTCCAGGAAGAGGATGATTTAGAAAAAATATCCTCTTGCAAAAGTCAAAAATCTTAAGATCGTTTTCTTCTTCCTTGAAACTCGCTTTTTATTTCCCGTAAATCCAACGGCTCTATGCACAGTATGGACCCCTAGAATGGGCAACTGCAACACAAATTTTGCATTAAATGCAGTACTAAAGGCAAGCGGCGCCTTTTGTCTTCTTGCAAGCAAATCCCGTAATATTTAAATTTCTGTTAATGTTAGCATGACACAATGCTTCTAGACTTAGTAAATTCCAGTCAGACTACTCAGACGTTGAGTGAAGCCTTGTCACTCAACGCAAAAGTACTTAGTAGAATTTTTGTATCTCAGGCATTGAGTGCGTTGAGAGAGCATTCATCACTCAGCTCATTCTGTCTTTTATAGTCTTAACTGATTAGGATTCAAGTGAGCCTTCATCACTTGACGCTTCTGTACTTAGTTGAATTGTCTATTGAGTAGGTGTTGAGTAAACTGCTTTCACTCAATGCTTCTGTATATAGATAGATTTTCTGTCTGCTCCTTCTGAGGCTTTGACTGCTTGAGCTTTTGTCAACGCTTCTGCTCTTCTGGAGTTGAGTGAGTTGAGTTCACTCAACGCTTCTAGACTTAGTGGATTTTCTACCTATGCAGTAACCAGTCTTCTTCACTGAGGCGTTGAGTGAATTGCCTTCACTCAATGCTTCTGTCCTTAGCCAAATATCTTGTTGAGTTGGCGTTGAGTGAAATGCCTTCACTCACCTTTTTTGTACTTAAGCCAAATTTCTAGTCGGAAACATTACAGCTTTGACTGTATATAGTTTTCTAAACGCTTTTGCTCTTCTTGCGTTGAGTGAACTGCCTTCACTCGACGCTTCCGGACTTAACCAAATTTCTGCTTTGCCTGCAACTTGTCTTGAGTCCAACTAGTATTGTGACCCTGACATCCTATCTAATCATGGTATAGTAGACAATCTGCATACACTAAACTTAGGGCATGCATAAAATACATTTATGAACTTAGTATTGATGGTGATGTCTCTTCAAATTCAAGGAACATTGAAGGGCAATATTCCCAACAATCTCTCATATTTGAAGAAGGCAGAACACACAACAATACTAAGGTGCACTAATACATAAAACATGTTAATTAAGCAAATGTAAGCTTGTTCAAAGTTCCCCAGTTTAATGTAGTGACTTCACATATCAAGTCATTGCTATCCTCATACAACTTATTACAAGTTGACTTCCCCTTTCTGGCTCAACATGTCAAGTTAATGCAGTGACTTGACATGTCAGGTCATTACTCTCAATTGATCTCCTCCCCTATTGCCCTCAATTGCTCTCTATTGATCTCCTCCCCCATTGTTCTCAATTGCTCTCAATTGATCTCCTCCCCCATTGCTCTCAATTACTCTCAATTGATCTCCTCCCCATTGCTCTCAATTGCTCTCAATTGATCTCCTCCCCCTTTTTGGCTTCTTCAACAGGCATCCATCTATTGAGGGTTGAGAAAGGATCATGGGTGAACTTTTCTCTTGGTCCTTTTGACCATCATGCTCAGGAAGAGTTTATTCCTTAGCCAACATGATGGATGGAATGACCTCATCCTGAGTGGGAACATGTGCATGCTCCCCCTCAACTACATCATTATCTTTGGAGGAACACCATTCTTGTCCAACACTGTATCTTACTCAGCTGGTTAAGCTGATCTCACTGATGATTAACCTAGCAAGTTAAAGTGATTAGCTGCTATTTATCCATCTAACCTTGCTAAAGATATACTTTAACAATAAGGTAGATGGACTACATTATGAATTGAAAACAAGAATATAGACATGTAGATCTATAACTGAAACACTTAATGTACATGAGTTATTCAACATTAAGCATTCCTAACTCAATTTTGAAAGAATTGAACTTAGCCTCATCCAATGACTTAGTGAAGGTATCAACAACTTGATTATCAGTGGGGACAAATTCAAGGTAGATGTCTTCACTTTCTACATGTTCTTTAATAAAATGATATCTAATTTCTATAAGCTTAGTCCTGTTATGTGAGACATGATTCTTAGCAAATAGAAATTGCACTGGATGAGTCACACTATAAGGGTGACTGACTTACCTTGTGATTGTAGTTCTGTAGCTGATGTTGTATCCACAGAAGTTGTGCACAATAGTTCCAACTGTCTCCTAGTTCACATACATCTTCATTTCTGTCCCTTGTAGATACTCTTTCTTCAAAGTCAGCAATCATATACTCTGATGAATGTGCATCAGCATGTACATCAAAAACATCATTGTCTTTGTTAGAACCACTTGAAAGTATTTGTTAGACTCAGAGGAGTCAATGTTATACACTATATCTTGAGCAGGCAGTTCAATGTGAATCTCCCCCTCAACCTCAGCATTGTCCTTAGAGAGAATCTGTTCTTCTGTAGAGCTGTTCTGAACCTTTTGTCACTATTGCAGGAGCTTGTCCTAAATATCAGACTGAACTTGCTCTCCCTCAACAGGAGCATTTCTCTTCTCAGTCTATAACTCCTTTGTTAACCTATATGGATTAAGACTACTTGCAACAGAAATGCATGCAACGATACTGAAGTTTTACTAAGTTTAACGTACCCAATTCAAAATTGAAGGTATTGAACTTGGTTTCATCTAGTGGCTTGGTGAAAATATCCTCCACTTGCTTGTCTGTAGAGACAAACTCAAGACTGATGTCCTCACATTGCTCATGCTCTCTAATGAAATGATATAATCTATATATGTTTAGTCCTGCTATGAGAAACATGATTCATAACAATAAAGATTGCACTGGTAGAATCACAAAACATGGGAGTTCTACTTAGCTTGAGATTGTAATCCTGGAGCTGATGCTGGATCCATAGTTGTTATGCACAAAACCTTTCAGTTGAGATGTACTCTGAATAGTTGTTGAGATAACAACACTTGTTTGCTTCTTGCTACTCCAAAAGACCAATCTTCCTCCTAAAAACTGACAGGTGCCAGAAGTGCTTTTCCTGTCTTCTCTAAAACCTGCAAAGTCTGCATCTGAATATCCAGTTAGTTTAAAGTCATTATTCATAGGGTATCACAGACCAATATCAGGTGTGCCCTTGAGATATCTCAAAATTCTTTTACTTGCAGAATAGAGAGATTCCTCAGGGTTTACCTGGTATTTAACACAAACACATGTAGCATATACAATGTCTGGTCTACTAGCACTAAGGTTGAGGAGGGAGCCAATTATATCTCTATATAAGGTTTCATCAACAGGTTTCCCAATTTCATCCTTCTTTATTGACACACTTGACCCCATGGGAGTTTTCATTATGGGGGAACTCTTCATTAAAATTTTTTTAATCAACTCCTTGATGAATTTAGACTGAGAGATGGATAGTCCATCCTCTGATTGCCTAACCTGGAGGCCCAAGAAATACTTGAGTTCACTCATACTGCTCATCTCAAACTACCATTGCATAAGTATGACAAACGTTTTGTAGAAGCCATCATCATTAACCCAAATATTATGTCATCTACATAAATTTGGACTATAATGATCTTACCTTTGACTTTCTTTAAGAATAATGTCTTGTCTATCTTTCTTCTTGAAAATTTTCTCTCAATGAGAAAGCTAGACAGAGTTTCATATCATGCCTAGGGGCTTGCTTCAACCCATATAAAGCTTTTCTAAACCTAAAAACATAATCAAGAAAGCTAGGATTAACAATACCTGAGTGTTGCTCAACATAGACCTCTTCTTTTAGGTCACCATTTAGGAAGGCTGACTTCACATCCATTTGGTGTACCTTGAATACTTTATGTGCAGCATATGCAAGGAATAGTATTATGACTTCTAATCGAGTTATTGGTGCAAAAGTTTGATCATATCAATACCTTCCTCTTGTTTATATTCCTTGGCCACCAGTCTTGCTTTATTCTTTGTTATAATACCATTTTCATCAAGTTTATTCTTGTAGATCCACTTGGTTCCAATGATATTATGTCCTTGTAGTCTGGGAATCAACTTCCAGACCTTGCATCTCTTGAACTGGTTCTATTTTTCTTGCATTGCCACAATCAAAAATGAGTCTATGTTGGCATCTTCAAACCTTTTAGGTTCAACTTGAGATAGAAAGCTGAAGTTCATAGCAATGTTGAGGCTTTTGCTCCTTGTTGTAACCCCTTGGCTAGCATCTCCTATGATTTAATTTCTGGGATGATCCCTCAAATGCTTGACTGTAGGAGGCATTCTTACTTCAACATCATGAACTTCAGTGGCTGGATCCTTCTAGTCTTCAGTCATATCCTGTGTACATTGTAGTTCTTCAGGAATGTACACACCATCATCTTCTTCTAGGGTAGTTGGAAAAGTATCTTTCATGGTTAGTTTATCCATCTTCAACTCTATACCTGCAGATCTAGAGGAGCTAGGCAGCTCACTGTTAATCATTGATGATTCATCAAAGACTACATTTAGAGAATCTTCTATAACTTGATTTTTCAAGTTGTAGACTCTATATGCTTCACTATTATTGTTGTACCTAACAAATATCCCTTCATAGGATTTGACAGCAAACTTAGTCAAGTAGGACTTCCCATTATTAAACACAAAGGACTTACTAAAAAAAGATCTTGAGATAGATTAGATTTGGTTTTTTCTGCCTTTCATAATCTCATAGAGAGTCTTCTGGTGATACTTGTTGATAGAGGCTCTATTCAAGACATGACAATCAGTGTTCATTGCCTCAGTCCAAAAGTATTCTGGGAGAGAAGTGTCACTGTGTAGTGTCCTGCCAGCCTCTATAAGAGTCATGCTTTTCCTCTCAGCTATCCAATTTTGCTGGGGTGTTCTTGAAGAAGAAAACTCCTAACAAATCCCTAGTTCGTCACAGAACTTTGTCGTTCCTTCAGACTAAAATTCAGTACCATGGTCACTTCTGATTTTAACCACAAAACTGTCTTTTTCATTCTGAAGTTGCATAACAAAAGTCATAAATATTTCAGACTTTTTCTTTAGAAAGAAAATCCAAGCATATCTGGAATATTCATCATTAATCACTAGTGTATAGACTTTCCTACCTACACCAGTGTATTTGTTTCTCCTTAAGGATCTTCTCTTTAAGATCCATAATGATATTGCTCTTGTGCTTGATGGTTACAATCTGGATGATTGAGATAGTCTTTAGTTGACTGACTTCCCTCCTCATCTGATCATGTAAGGGTGTTGATTCAGACTACAAGGAAGCAACTAGCAGTAGGAAGATAATCTCCTCAACTTGTTTCTTCACTAGTCTCTCGCTCCTTTTCAGGGAATCCAGAATGACACCATATTTGTCAATCAATTGATTGACATCATGTTCAAAATTTGATCCTTCTTCCCCACTAGAGGAAGTGGATGCATCAGAGTCTGAGCCAGACTCATAGATAGAAGGAGAGCTAGGGATGGAATGTACCTCATCAGGAACATAAAGGTACTGATTGTCTTCTGATGTTTTCATGAGACAGAACTCCTCACCCTCTTCACAGTCACTGTCAACTGAGGATAGTGGGACCCTGATGCCAGATGGGGCGGCATGAAGTTCAACATCTTCTTCAATGGACATGAGGCCAATGTAGGCCTCCTCTTCTTCTGATTCTAAAGATTCAGAATCACTATCTGATAGGCTGGTAGTCTTCTTGGACAAGAAATTCTTTTCAGCCTTCTTGACCATGTGGTGATGGTGCTTATTCTCACCTATCTCTTTTCGTTTGACTGGGCAATCAACAATGACATGCCCAGGCGTGCTATAATAATAAAAACTATTTTAGAAGAAATATGTTTGCTGGGTTTGGAATCATACCTGTCTCCTTTGGAGAACTTCTCAGATTTATTGTGGTCCCTCTTATAATGTGAGGAGGAGGAAGAATTGTTCTTCCACTGCCTCCTCTTTATCATCTTCTAGAATTACCTTAAGAAGGCAGTAAACTCTCCATCTGACATGTTACTATCAGATGAGCTGGACTCAGAGCTTTCTGAATCAGCTATCTTCCTTGGGGGTAAGGCATTCCTCTCCTTGCTCTTCTTAGAGCTCTCAGCCTTGAAGGCCACTGTCCTCTCCTTGGCACGGGACCTGATGGTGGTCTCCTCCCCCTTCCTGGTAGATAGCTGCATCTCATATGAAAGCAACTTTCCAAATAAAGTGTGAGGAGGAGTTTCAACAAGCTTGGCCACTTATCTGATAGCATAAATCTTTGTGTCTCAATCTATAGTTAGAGATCTTAGTAACTTATCAGACAACTCATAATTGCTGAAGACCCTCCCATAGGTCCTCAACTCATTGACCACTCTAAAAAACATTTCATAGCAATCTGTTATGTTGTCCTTGCTGCTTTACCTGAAGGCCTCATATTCCTGATTAAGTAGAGATTTCCTGTCATCCTTAACTTCTTTAGTGCCCTACATGTATACAATCAGGGTGTCCCATATTTTCTTGACTGTCTTGCAGTGGACAAAATTATGGAATGTGGAGTCATTTATGACACTAAAAATTATGTTTTGTGCCCTCTTGTCCATGGTTACCAGGATGACCTCATCCATGGTCATCTTAGTGTACTTTGGGGTTTGGACACTAGGATCTAGGACTGAAATCTTCATGGGGATGAAGGGTCCTTCCTGAACAGTTATGAAGATCCTAGGGTCAGATGAACATCCTGACTCTTCTTTCCAAATCCCCAAATTCTCTTTCTTTCAGATTGGAAGCTTCATTGAGCACAACTCTGTATGGTTATCTCCTGAACCATAAGGATAATCCTTAGCTACCCTTGGAGATCTGTTTAGACTGTTAAGTCATTTTTGAACAACCTACCTCTGATACCACTTGAAAGTCTTTGTTTCAAGAGTAGCTAAACACCTAGAGGGGGGGATTGGTTTTTGTGTGTTTTAATGACTTTCCTTTTGCTTTGGTGTGTTATGATTAAGTTTTAGGTTAGCTTTCAAGAACACAAAACATCACACAAGTATTTATAGTGGTTTCCCAAGGTATGGACACATCCACTATCCCTCCCACCTTTCTAACAAAGTGTTAGACAAGGCTAACTTCTCAAATCTCAGCTCAATGAGCTTACAACAAAGATCCTCAGAATCTCTCAGACTCCTCCATGTCCAAGCTCAGGCCCAAGGCCCTACACTCAGAGATATAATCTCCAACAGCTCAGTAATCTGCACCAGATCACCTATCTCAGACTTTGTCCAAAGTCCTACACTCAGGCTAGGAGGTTAGCCATACACTCAAATCCAACACATGATCCTACCTTAGAGAATAAATCTCCTACAGCTCAGACACACAGTGTAACATCCCATTTTCAATTAGGCCCCTCAACTTAGATTGGGTTAGGCATGTGGTGGGTGATAAGGATTTTAGCTAGGTTGACCCTAGAAGGTGGGATGTAGCCATGGGGCCCACTATAGGGCTCAAGTCAAACTAGGTCAAACTAGCCTAAATAAGAACCCTAACCACACCATGACCCCCACAACATTGCCCTAACCCTAAGAACAATCTAAGTGAACCCTAAAGCATGCCATTAGGTCACCCATTGACCTAATTTGACGAAGTCAACCCTAAATCTTAAATTGGTCAAATCCACACTTAAAGGCCCAAGTAGTCCAAGTGGGGCATCACCATGGCCCAACCCATGTTGGGTGATGCCATAGGGTCCATGAACTTCAGGTGGGGTAAGCCCATTCATCAAGTTGACTAAGTCAACTCTAAAAGTCAACTTGGTCAAACATGTGGCCTAAAGAGGAAAATAAGGGCCAAGCCCATTTCCCTTGGGTTAAGCGCACCAACCTTGGCCCATGACCAGCTCAAGTGGTCAAAGTCTGCCCCTAACCCCCAAAATCAGGAGAGAGATTACATGCAAAGGGGTAGAAAAGCAACTTTGGAAAAATGAGGAGAGAGAGAAGAGGAATGAAGAGGAAGGATGGCCACATGGCCACTTACTCAGCTGCCTAAGGTTGCTGGCCGGCCTCCTCAAGCATTTTCAGAAGAATTTGGAGCATGGTGGCCACTTGGCACCATGGGTGAAACAACCAAAGCTCAACCCGAGCTCCCCCTTGGACTTATCTCCCCATACACCCACTCTTAGCCCAATCTAGCCACACCATCAGCTTCAGAGAGGGGAAACGACTGGAGAACGAGTCCTGGAGCAAGGGAATTGTTGGAGAATCGAGAAAACGGGGAGGAGTTGCCGGAGCAAGCTCGTCCATGGCTCACCGCGCCAAACTCACCGTCAAGCCTCCTAACGGTTCATTTCACCTCACCTCTACCCGTATAGGATCCTAGATCGTTTAGGGGAGATATCGGGCTCAATTGAGCCCGATGCCATGTGAGAATGGAGTCAAATTCTCGATCTTTTCTTCTTGCTCGGGATCGCCGGAGGAGCCGCCTTCGACCCTCACCGCCGGGAAACGCTAGCCCCCACCTCAATGGAGGTGGTGGCAATAATCTCCGGCGGTGGCGCCGGCCAGGTGTCCGGAAATGGCTAGACAAGGTGACCCAGCCAGGCTCAATCTCAGCCGTTGCTGATCGGGGACGATGAAGCGATGCCGTCCATTTTTATTTAAATGAATGATTAAATGTTAACTTAGGGAAATATATGATATATGTCACACTCTGGCAGTGATTTAAACACAACTTTTAGGGTACTTAAGTGATGAATTGGAATGTTGTAGGCCTTGCTCTTAAATTTCATTTGCCACCCTAAAGTTCAAATTTGGAACAATAGAACTCCCTGTAGGGCTGTTGTTCTACTAGGTGTCTAGGCAAGGGCAGAAATTCAAATGCATGCCCATGCCAAACCAGAAGTCCACATGACCCAAAAGTTTGGACATGTGCTTTACTAGGGTAGACTTAAACTCTGTCCAAAAATTAGAATTTTTGGGAAAGATTTTTCTATAGTATTTGTGAAAATACTCAAAAGTAAATTAATGAAATATTTGGAGTATTATGACTCTAATGGCCCTAAATTTTGGTGGCATGTCCTTGAGTTCATTATAGGCCCATGATAAAATTTCAGTCACTTTTGACTGTTGCATGATGGGTATTCCCTCTTGCATGTGAAGGTTTAACATAGGCTTGGGGTGCATATAGCCATATTTACCAAAATGTAAATTTACCCCTTATCATACATGGTATGACTACAAAACTCTGTACATGAGTTCATAGGGATGGAGTTTACCCCTCATAGAAATATTGGGGTTTTTGGAAACAAAAATCCCATATTTGGAATTTTTTAAAGTTTGGCCATTTATATGCAAAAATTTGAAAATAGGGATATTGATAATTTTAAAACCCTAGATTTTGTCACAAGCTCAAGGGGAGTCATATGTAATCCCTAGAAAATTTATGGCCCTGATTAGTTGATTTTATGATAATGTTATGTAGTTTTGACCATTTTGCCATTTTGGGCAAATTATTTATCTATGGTGGAAATTACAATACAAATATTTTGGAAAATTCATAGTGATGTATTTATGAGATAGTGACATGGTATAAGTATCTTAGAAGTTTTGGATACTTTATTAAATTTAAAACTCAAGGAATGACATTTTAGTGATATCTTCATATGGGATAATAAAAGATCAAATTACTGTTTTTAGTTATGAATTTTGGCACTTAGTATCATTTTAGTAATTTACATCTGCAGTAAGTTTTATAGAATTTTCAGTAACATATTTCTTGTACTTCATTTGAAAAGTGGCTGATTAATGGATTTAACAATAAATAGAATGAAATAGAAATATATATGGGAAAATCACAATTCTTGATATCCAGTCATAATTTACCTAGATGATCCTCAAGAAAATTATTAGACCCATAGAACCATTTGTCATAGTATCTCATGCATAACGTGACATAGACCACTTAATTAAAGAATTTAATTTAGGGTCTTAATGACGTGGGAAAATAGTAAAATTTCATATGGTCAATAGTGCATATCATACTACCCTATGATAAATATTAATGGTCATGGTGACCAAAGGATTGGAAGTCCGAAATACGGGTGGTATTGGGTCATGGGTAGTGACTAGCACAGTTAGCCTAAACTACTAGGACCACAGGGGGATATGATTAACTATTGAGGTGAGAATTGCATTAAAGGAATAAGCCCTTATTGGTCTCCTATAGGTCATTACTGGATCACGAGGGGTGGAGTGCAAACCATAAGGACAGTGGTTAAAACGGAGATCGACGGAAGACCGCCGATTTCACGGTAATTTCTTAAGTCATTAGGTTTGTTCCAGAGCAACAACGAGAGCTGGGGGTGAATTATGGGTAGTCATCAACTAAAGTAAATATCCTTGAGAAAGGGAGCTTTGGGCATAATCCCATCGTAGTTCCTTAGTGCCCCGAGAGAACCTTCACGGGTATACCCTGGGCAGTCCTGAGATTAACCTTAAATCACTAAATTAATAATTCGTAGATAAGAGTAGTCTAATAAGTTAAGCAATGTATCATCATTTCCACCGTATAGGGGTTGGAGAGCTTGTGGTAATATTTCATCCGTGTAGGGTTGGAGGGATTGTGATAACATTCTCATCTATGTAGGGTTAGGGGATTCAGGACGGGTGGTCCTGCGAGTTGGAGGCTCGGGTTGGAATATCTTGCATGTGCATAAACTTGTGGCGGGTCATGCAGTACTGGGCCAATCGTCACACCGATGGAAGTACGGTGGCTCTGAGAGGTGTGATGGTTTGAGGGCCAGTGGGTTGTTTTACACTGCGGTGTGGAGGACGATCCCCGAAAACGCACAATCGACCAAAAAGACTGGTGGGTAGCTAGCAATTAGCACGCAGAGACTCTAGAGTGCACCTAGGACTGTAACCGAGCGTATGGAGGTCTAGCTTGGTAGTGTGATACCCGCATAGAGGGTGGAGATGCCCGCTCCACTGCTGCCATAGCCACAACGTGGTACCAGAGAGTGATGCTAGCTCCGAAAAGTGGGAACTAAAGGTCTGTGATCACATAGTCATTGTGTGTGAGTTGCACTTGCATGACTCATAAATAACTGCATGCATTCATTCATATTAGGACATACGCTTCATGGATCCTTATCCTACAATAAGTGTGTTGCTCTTTTATATGATAAGTTAATTTTGGAAACTCTAACTTATATGTTTTGTATGGACACTCATATAAGTTAGATACTTCTGTGATGTATATACAGTAGATTTTTATACTTTATTTACTACACTTTACTTATTTCCAGTTTTACTCACTTTTGTATTGTACATGCTTCTACATTTAGACTATATACATAGAACTGCTAGTGTAGATTTACTGCTTACATGCTTGGTAGCATAGATTCCTTGTCACCTGCTTCCCTTTTTGTTACCCCTTGTTGTCCTCCGCTTCGTCCTCCCGCACGGTGCCTAGGAGTTGCGGGGCGAGGTGCAGAGGAAACGACTTAGTCTTTTGATTAATGGACGGTGACCAAACTATTTTTAGGAGCTCGAGGAGATGGAGCACCAGCATGAGGTGACAGGACGTGAGGAGTTGATACCACCACCACCTACTACGTCTGCTGCAGAGTTTCCTCAGGTGGGACGAGTACGAGGATAGTTTTGCTTCCGTAATTTATTGTGTGAGGAGAGTTGATATTCATGTACAGGGCATAAGCCCTTTTTAATCTTCTTATTATATCTACTCATGGTGGACTGGATGTACTTTCATTTCATTATATGATATGTACTGTGACTATGAACTGGTTTGTAGTTTATTTCTACATTACTGTTATACTTATGTTTCTCATATTGGCTTACATTTTTATTTTATGATCGTGCTAGCTGGCAGGATCGACGTCTTGCGGTGTCGTCTAACCCGTGAGTTAGAGTCACCGTAAGGCAGTGGTTCTGGGCATAAGACCGGGAGTCTCCTTGGTAAGGGGAGGAGTCTTACAAACTGGTATCAATTGAACAAACAATCATATGAGAAAGAAGTCCATAACACTGGACCACCTCGCTCAAGCATTAGTTTGCGGACAAACTATGCAACGGAAGCAGTGGTGTGCCCATATGTAAAAAGTCACATAAAACAGTCCATTAAATACAATGAGTTAGACCAGTTCTATTTAAACCTTACCTTTATGCAACCTCCACAGGTCGGTGCGCCGCAGAATGTGGTTCCTCCCCCGCCGGCTGCCACTCCCTTTCTACAGACAGAGATGGGGCAAACTTTGACGACTATCCTGGAAGCCTTCAAAGCCCAGCAGGTCCCGGCTATGCAGCCAAATCCGGGGTGAAGCTGGTTGAGTGCCTTCAAGAGCCTGTCCCCGCCAAAGTACCGAGGGACAAAAGATGTTGTGAAGCCTGAGGAATGGCTGGAGGCCATACAGGAGATATTGGCGGGCATCAGCTGCCCGGTCAGCCAGGCAGTTCCTCTAGCCACCTCTGTATTATATTGCTCATGCAAAAGATGGTGGAGTCCGTGCGAGAGTCCACTTATGCTGATTGGGAGCTGTCGACATCTCATGGGAGGAGTTTAGTGAGACATTCTTGGAGCATTATGTGTCCACTACAGACAGAGATGCACTGGAAGAGAGGTTTCTGAACCTCAAGCAGGGGACCAGATCTGTGATCGACTATCAAAGAGAGTTCTCCCATTTGGCTAGATTTGCGGGGATCCGTGACATGGATGACATGAAGTATGCCAAGAGATTCTATCATGGGCTCAGAGATTCCTCGAGGCAGCCCCTACTATTCATCTCTCAGGGAACCACGTCACAGATCATAGAGATGGCCAAGAAGCTGGAGGCAGACCAGCTGATGGTGCAAAATAGAGGAAAGAGGCCGCTAGATGGGTCATCACCCAGGGAGAGTAGCAGGGGATCCCAACGAGGCAGAGTCATTGGATATAAGAGGGGTGGGGGGCGTCGTCATCCCAACTTCAGGCAGGAGCAGGGGCCTCCTACAGTGTTAGCTCCCCCACCTCTACAGGTGCATGACCCGAGGAGGCAGGATCACCGTGGCCACCAGACAGTAGTTTGTTATGGATGCCACCAGCCTGGGCATATTAGATCGGAGTGTCCGCATCAGTTTCGTCCACCTCCTCCTCCTCCTCCACCTCCAATGGCCCCTCCAGTACAGTAGGGCCTAGGCCGAGGACGAGGTCGAGGCCGAGGCCGGGAATATCACGGCTGAGGGCGAGAACAGGAGCAAATATACGCACTAGACCTCGCCGAACCGAGGAACCCAGTGGAGGTCATCTCAGGTACTTAGATTATTGTAAATTTAAATGTTTCATTTATGTAATACTTGATTTTTTTTTGAATAACAATTTATTTAAACCCAAACAAACTGAGGCATAGTCATGATCAGTGGCAAGCCCGCTCGTACCTTGTTTGACACGGGTGCCTCCCACTCGTTTGTTTCTGAGGCCTTTATAGAAGGTCTAGAGGGTGTGGAAAGATTTCTAGGCTTGGAGATAAGGGTGTGTCTACCCGATGGGTCAGAGCTACGAACCTCTGCCCATTGCAACATGGAGGCCGAGATTGGTGGCAAGACATTTGAGGCGCCTGCGACGATCCTGCGACTGCCAGATTTCTACTTGATCTTGGGCATGACGTGATTACACTGGAACTATGCCCAAATTGATTGCCCATCGAAAAGGATCACTCTGAGGCACGGCGACTCCTACGTCGTCGTCGAAGGTATCATACTTATCTCTCATATATTGTTATCATCTATACAGGCTGTCAAGGCCCACCACCAGGGAGAGGAGGTGTACATTATATGCTTCGAGATGGCGGGAGCAGAAGCTTCCCTTGCGGACATCCCGGTGGTTCGGGATTTCCCCGACGTATTCCTGGAGAAATTGCCCGGACTATCGCCAGCTAGGGATGTGGACTTCCGGATACAGCTAGTGCCTGGAGCGAGGCCCGTATCTCGAGCACCATACAAGATGGCTCCTAAGAAGTTGGTAGAGTTCAGGACCCAGCTGCAGGATTTAGTAGAGTCGGGCTTTGTTCGACCTAGCTCATCACCCTAGGGAGCACCAGTATTATTTGTCCAGAAGAAGGATGGGTTTTGCGCGGCTCTGCATCGACTATCGAGAGCTGAATCGGCTGACAGTCCGGAACACTTACCCATTGCCCCGGATCGATGAGCTATTTGATCAGCTTCAGGGAGCCTTCTGGTTCTCCAAGCTGGACTTACGATCAGGGTATTATCAGCTGCTGATTTAGGAGGAAGACATTCCGAAGACAACATTCAGTTCCTGCTATGGACTGTACGAGTTCACGGTGATGCCTTTCAGGCTCACGAATGCACCTTCCGCATTCATAAGTCTGATGAACCGTGTTTTCGAGCCTTACCTGGATAGATGCGTCATAGTATTTATTGATGATATCTTGATCTATTCTCGGACGAAGGAGGATCATATGCAGCATTTGGCATAGGTACTGGAGAGATTGAGGGAGCACCAGTTGTATACGAAGTTTTCCAAGTGCCAGTTCTGGCTGTAAGAGGTGGCATTTCTGGGAGACGTTGTCAGTGGAGCTGGGTTAGCCGTAGATCCGGCCAAAGTACAGGCAGTGCGTGATTGGCCATGGTAAAAATCAGCTTCTGATATACGTAGCTTCTTGGGAGTCGCCGGGTATTACCGCAAGTTTGTGGAGGGGTTTTCGAGCATAGCACTTCCCCTCACGACATTGACGAAGAGGGAAGCAGCATGGTGTGGACCGAAAGGGGCGAGTCATCGTTTTAGGAGTTAAAGAACCGAATTACCTCTGCCCCTATCCTTGCACTTCCATCTGGGAAGGAAGGATTCCAGATTTACACCGACGCTTCTTACCAGGGGATGGGTGCCGTCTTGATGCAGCACGACCACGTTATTGCCTATGCCTCCAGGAAATTGAAGAAATATGAATAGAATTACCCGGTGCACGACTTGGAGCTCGGGGCAGTCGTATTCGCACTAAAGATATGGAGACACTACTTGTATGGGGTTCATTGTGATGTCTACTCGATCACAAGAATCTCAAATACGTCGACACGCAGAAAGATCTGAACCTTCGACAGAGAAGATGGCTGGAATTTCTCTGCGATTATGATTACAAATTGCACTATCACCCGGGAAAGCGAACACTATGGCAGATGCATTGAGCAGGAGAGCCGACACTACTGGACTGGACCCGGGTGATGTATATGAGGATGCAGATGATGGATGATATGTATATCATCATGGTTTCAGAGGCCGAGCCAGCAGTCTACCAGGAATATCTGAACTCCTTGATCGGGGAGAATGATCTTCGGGAGCGCATCTTGACGCAGCAGAGGCTAGATGCAGCCTTAAAGCCGAATTTAGAGCCCTGAAGGGGGCAAATTCGTGGAATATACACTGCAGGATGAATCTCATTCATTTCGTGGCGCATTTATATACCCGCAGGTGTGCCATTCGGGAGGATATACTTAGAGAGGCGCACCACTCTCAGTATTCAGTGTATCCCGGGATCACCAAGATGACAGCTGATTTGCGGCGACACATGTATTGGCCAGGGATGAAGAGAGAGATCATTCATTATGTGACACACTGCGTGACATGTCAGCAGGTAAAAGTGGAGTGCAAGAGCCCGGGGGATACTACAGCCATTACCGGTGCCAGAGTGGAAATTCGAGGATATATCTATGGATTTCGTGCACAGATTACGTCGCTCCCACTTTGGGCATGATTCCATATGGGTCATCATCGGACAGGCTGACCAAGGTGGCTCGATTTATCCCGATCAGGAAGGACTGCCCAGCTGTTGTTTTGGTGAGATTGTTTGTGGAGCAGTTCGTCAGGTACCATGGCATCCCCAGAACGATCGTCTCGGACCGTGATGGTCGGTTCACATCAAGGGAGTGGAGGGTTGTGCATGCTTACTTGGGTTCTCGGCTCACTTTTAGCACCGCCTTCCATCCGCAGACAGACGGCCAGACCGAGCGGACCATCAGGACCATGGAGGATCTGCTTCGTCTATGCATATTGGATACAAGGAAGCCCTGGGAGAGACTGTCGCCCCTGATCGAGTTCTCTTACAATAACAGTCACCAGGCAAGCATCGGGATGGCGCCTTACGAGGCTTTGTATGGAAGGTAGTGTTAGACTCCTCTGTATTGGGTTCAGGATATGGACACGAGGACTCTTAGTTCAGAGTACATTGAGGATACGGAAGCTCAGATTTGACTGATCAGGGAACGAATGTTGGAGGCCCAGAGTAGACAGGCCAAGTACTACGATGCGCTTCATCGGAAGGTGGAATTTCAGGTGGGAGACATGGTATTCTTGAAGATACATCCTGTGCATGGTGTCTCTCGAATGTGGAGACACAAGAAGCTCAGTCACGATATATGGGGCCGTACTTGATTTTTGGAGCGGGTCGGTCCTTTGTCCTATAGACTGCAGCTGCCACTAGAGTTGGGGACCCTGCATGATGTCTTTCATGTCTCTTCATTGCGAAGAGCTCTCCTTCGGCTGGAATAGCACATCACTACTACAGTCGGCCCAATAGCACCCGATAGATCAGTTCGGTTGGAGCCACTCCGGATCGACGATACAGCGGTCCGAGTGTGGCGAAAGAAGAAGGTTCCCCTTGTGAAGGTGTTGTGGTCCAACCATGGACGAGAGGAGCACACCTGGGATCCAAGGGACCTGATGCTAGAGCGGCACCTGGAACTTTTCACTTCAGGTATGCCTTAGTTTTATCTTTAAAATTCCTTAATTACTTACAAATAGAACCCCGTAGGCCCGAACTTAAATTTTGGGGACGAAATTATTGTTTTGTTTATTAGGATTTGTAACATCCCACTTTCAATTAGGCCCCTCAACTTAGATTAGGTTAGGCATGTGGTGGGTGATAAGGATTTTAGCTAGGTTTGACCCTAGAACGTGGGGTGTTGCCATGTGGGGCCCACTATAGGGCCCAAGTCAAACTAGGTCAAACTAGCCTAATTAGGAACCCTAGCCACACCATGACCCCCACCACATTGCCCTAACCCTAAGAACTATCTAAGTGAACCCTAAAGCATACCATTAGGTCACCCATTGACCCAATTTGACAAAGTCAACCCTAAATCTTAATTGGTCAAATCCACACCTAAAGGCCCAAGTAGTCCAAGTGGGGCATAACCATGGCCCAACCCATGTTGGGTGATGCCATAGGGTCCAAGACCTTCAGGTGGGGTCAGCCCATTCATCAAGTTGACTAAGTCAACTATAAAAGTCAACTTGGTCAAACATGTGGCCTAAAGAGGAAAATAAGGGCTAAGCCCATTTCCCTTGGGTTAAGCCCACCAACCTTGTCCCATGACCAGCTCAAGTGGTCAAAGTCTGCCCCTAACCCCCAAAATCAGGAGAGAGATTACATGCAAATGGGTAGAAAAGGAACTTTGGAAAAATGAGGAGGGAGAGAAGAGGAATGAAGAGTAAGGATGGCCACATGGCCACTTACTCAGCTGCCAAAGCTTGCTGTCCAGCCTCCTCAAGCATTTTCAGAAGAATTTGGAGCATGGTGTCCACTTGGCACCATGGGTGAAACAACCAAAGCTCAACCCGAGCTCCCCCTTGGACTTATCTCCCCATACACCCACTCTCAGCCCAATCTAGCCACACCATCAGCTTTAGAGAGGGGAAATGACTGGAGAACGAGTCCTGGAGCAATGGAATTGCTGGAGAATCGAGAAAACGGGGAGGAGTTGCCGGAGCAAGCTCGGCCATGGCTCACCGCCGCCAAACTCGTCGTCAAGCCACCCTAACGGTTCGTTTCACCTCACCTCTACCCGTACTAGGATCATAGATCGTTTAGGGGAGATATCGGGCTCAATTGAGCCCGATGCCATGTGAGAATGGAGTCAAATTCTCGAGCTTTTCTTCTTGCTCGGGATCGCCGGAGGAGTCGCCTCCGACCGCCTCACCGCTGGGAAACGCTAGCCCCACCTCAACAGAGGTGGTGACAATAATCTCCGGCAGTGGCGCCGACCCATGTGGCCAGAAATGGCCAGACAAGGTGACCCAGCCAGGCTCAATCTCAGTCGTTGCTGATCGGGGATGATGAAGCGATGCCGTCCGTTTTTATTTAAATGAATGATTAAATGTTAACTTAGGGAAATATTTGACATATGTCACACTCTGGCAGTGATTTTAAACACAAATTTTAGGGTACTTAGGTACAGTTCTAGAGGTAGTGATGAATAGAAATGTTGTAGGCCTTGCTCTTAACTTTCATTTGCCACCCTAAAGTTTAAATTTGGAACAATAGAACTTCCAATAGGGCTGTTCTACTAGGACTGGTCCTAGGCAAGGGCAGAAATTCAAATCCATGCCCATGCCAAACCAGAAGTCCACATGACCCAAAATTTTGGATATGTGCTTGACTAGGGTAGACTTAAACTCTGTCCAAAAATTGGAATTTTTTGGGAAAGATATTTCTATAGTGTTTGTGAAAAAACTCAAAAGTAAATTAATGAAATATTTGGAGTATTGTGACTCCAAATGGCCCTAAATTTTGGTGGCATGTCCTTGAGTTCATTATAGGTGCATGATAAAAATTTCAGTCACTTTTGACTTCTGCATGATGAGTATTCCCTCTTGCATGTGAAGGGTTAACATAGGCTTGTGGTGCATATAGCCATATTTACCAAAATGTGAATTTACCTCTTATCATATATGGTATGACTACAAAACTCTGGACATGAGTTCATAGGGATGGATTTTACCCCTCATAGAAATATTGAGATTTTTGGAAACAAAAATCCCATTATTTGGATTTTTTTTGAAAGTTTGTCCATTTATATGCAAAAATTTGGAAATGGGGATATTGATGATTTTAAAATCCTAGATTTTGTCACAAGCTCAAGGGAGTCATATGTAATCCCAGGAAAATTTATGGCCCTGATTAGTTGATTTTATGATAATTGTATGTAGTTTTGACCATTTTTCCCTTTTGGAGAAATTATTTATCTAGGGTGGAAATTACAATACAAATATTCTGGAAAAATTCATAGTGATTTATTTATGAGATAGTGACATGGTATAATTATCTTAGAATTTTTGGATACTTTATTAAATTTGAAACTCAAGGAATGACATTTTAGTGATATCTTCATATGGGATAATAAAGGATCAAATTACTGTTTTCAATTATGAATTTTTGCACTTAGTATCATTTTAGTAATGTACATCTGCAGTAATTTTTATAGAATTTTCAGTAACATATTTCTTGTACTTCATTTGGAAAGTGGCCGATTAATGGATTTAACAATAAATAGAATTAAATAGAAATATATATGGGAAAATCACAATTCTTGATATCCAGTCATAATTAACCTAGATGATCCTCAGGAAAATTTATTAGACCCATAGAACCATTTGTCATAGTATCTCATGCATAAAGTGAAATAGACCACTTAATTAAAGAATTTAATTTAGGGTCTTAATGACGTGGGAAAATAGTAAAATTCCATATGCCCAATAGTACATATCATACTACCCTATGATAAATATTTAGGGTCATGGTGACCAAAGGATTGGAAGTCCGACGATACGGGTGGTATTGGGTCATGGGTAGTGACTAGCACAGTTAGTCTAAACTACTAGGACCACAGGGGATATGATTAACTATTGAGGTGAGAATTGCATGAGAGGAATAAGCCCTGATTGGTCTCTTATAGGTCACTACTGGATCACGAGGGGTGGAGTGCAAACCATAAGGACAGTGGTTAAAACGGAGATCGACGGAAGACCGCCCATTTCCCGGTAATTTCTTAAGTCATTATGTTTGTTGCGGAGCAACAATGAGAGCTGGGGGTGAATTATGGGTAGTCATCAACTAAAGTAAATATCCTTGAGAAAGGGAGCTTTGGGCATAATCCCATTGTAGTTCCTAGTGCCCCCGAAAACCCTTCACCGGGTATACCCTGGGCAGTCCTGGGATATACCCAGGGTGAATTTAGTATTTCGTAAAGTGAGCCTCATACATCAATTCTTCTCTTAGCTTACCCATACTTGGGATGCATAAACGATCATCTTTCCGCAAAAGGCCATCATCCCAGGAGAATTGGCCATTTGACCCATCCACTGCATAGCGTTGCAAACTTTCATCAAGTTTCATTGCTCGCCGAACCCTGTCTGTAAGGTCATATTATACCTCCGTCCAGTTCAAGCACGCATTTGTTGTGGAATTCTTGTCAACACAAGAAATCTCTAACGCTTCCAACTCCTGGATCAGACGCTCATCGTGCATCTGCAACCAAGTTGCCCTTGTCGGAGTCCTACGACTCAAGGCTGTTAAAATTTTCTCAAAGTGGTCAGCAGGATAGCTTAAAGCCAAATTAATATTCTCAGAACTACACAGTTAACACCTTGATCATGCGGAAGCCCAAAGAGCAAGCTTAACACCAAACGCAAATGGAAGAACAAGCAGATCTTATATTCATTCACACTTCTTTACAAGGCAAGGTATACATAGCGAGACATGATTTCGCTAGTATACGAGCTACAAAAAGAAAGCACAAAACAAGCCGGGCGGACAGCACTGGAGACCGCCGAGACCGCCCAGTCCGCCAAGGTCGCCGAAGTCGCCCGAGCTGAAGCTGCTACACACCAAATAGCACACGGAGTCCGCCGAGACCGCGAGGTCGCGCGGACACACCGTTATTCGCTGCCTGCTGATGAACTAAGGAACAGACCGCCTACCCGCCTGAGACCGGCGGACAGGTTATTGAAACTTGGAAAAGATGAAGCAGAGAACCACTGACAAGCCGCAGAAGCGACCAGCTGAGACCGTAGAGACCGCACACTTCAATGCCAAACTCCTGGCTCCTTGAAGCTAGCCGCACGACCTACACACAGCAAACCGTCAGCTCTACTCAACCCGCGCGGACAGAAAACCGCAGACCGTAACACTTGACCAAGCCCAACTTACTGTTCACTCAGTTACTATAGACGTGCCGGGGGGTTCTATTTATAGGCGAGGTGAGGAGTGTGGTCATCACCCTAGTGAATAGAATCACCACCCCAGCCCGCGCACTAGCAAAACACCTGTCCGCTGAGCCCGCAAAGACTTAGCCAGATTCCAAGAAAACCGTCAGGAGCAAGACACAGATGTTCACTACTAGGCGGCCTTGCACCAGACCGCCCACACTATGCGGACAAGGTACAGTCCGCACAGTCCGCAAACATCATCACACATGGACAGCCACAACCCCTTCAGCGACAGTCCGCACACGAAAGAGGCAGTCCGCATAGCACAAGACCAGAACCTCCATCCGCCACAAGTCCACGACCAAAGGCAGTCCGCCCGGTCAACAGTGGACTTGGCAGATACTGCGGACACACTGGGCTTGTCACAGAATGTGACCAAGTCCAGTAAAACACCAAAAGGCCTAGCGCGAGCTCGGTGGACAAGGCCCAGTCCACCAACACCCAAAGCAGATCGCCAACACTCCTCTAGAGTAAGGCAGAGTCCGCAAGCTATACTCGCACAGCTGCCCAGCCAACGGCCAACTGCCGGACTCCGACACCAGTCTGTGCAGTCCTCCACAGCAGTTAGCACCTGTTGTACCACCAGAGCTCGGCAAGGGCCACAGCCAAACTCCAAGGCCAGTCCGCAACATTGGACACCCCGGACTCGCCAGTCCGCAAAGCCTCCCGCGGATAGAACACCCAATCTGCCGGTTAACACAAGCTTGCACAACCACGGCTGCTGAACAAGCACTGCCTACAGCCCGCAAACCGCAGTCCGCTCAGTCTGATTCGCCAGAAGCCCGACATCCTTGGCCATAGGCCAACCAGGCCTCACAACAGACCGATCAAGCCGTACACCAGGTCGCACAGGCCGCTCCTCAAGAACAGCCAAGCCAAGGCACCCAGGCTGCAACCAGCAGTCTGCCCAGGCCGCGAACTCAGACCGCTCAGGCCGCTCAGTCCGCCCGGTCTGTCCATCACCCACTTCCACTTCACAAATTTCAACACTCCCCCTTGAAGTGAGAAGTGGTGATCAAGCCCAGCAAGCTACGTAACCGCTGAAAAAACCCCTTCGACAACGGCTTCGTGAAGATGTCAGTAAGATTATCTTCACTCCAAACATGCCCGACCAGAAGAGATCCCTCCAACACCTTCTCCCTTATGAAGTGGTGCTCGATCTCAATATGTTTGGTCCTTGCGTGACACACTGGATTGTTTACCAGTTTGAGAGCACTCTCATTATCACCCCGGAGCAAAGTAGGCCCTTGCACTTCTTCATGAACATCCTCTACAAGCCTCCGCAACCAGATAGCTTCCCGAGCAGCCAAGGCCGAAGCCTTGTACTCAGCTTCCGTAGTAGACACGGACACAGAATCCTGCTTCTTGCTACACCACGAAATGCACGCTGATCCACAAGTGAACACATAACCCGAAGTTGATCTCTTATCATCCGAGTCACCACCATAGTTAGCATCCGTGTATCCAAGCAAAGTAAAGTCCGCATCTCTACTATAGAGGAGTCCCATGTCAGAAGTTGACTTGACATACTTCAAGATGTGCTTCGCCGCCACTAGATGAGACTTCCTTGGTTCAGCCACAAACCGACTTACTCGGCCAACAGCATAAGCAATGTTTGGCTTTGTAATCGTCAGGTAGATCAAGCTCCCTACAAGAGCCCTGAACACCAAGGGATCAGGAAGAATCCTTCCTTCATCTCGTCGAAGCTTCAGCCCATGTTCCAGTGGAGTAGAGCAACTCTTCCCTTTGCCCATGCCAAATCGACTTACAATGCGATCTGCATATCCCTTCTGGCAAATGTGAATCCTGCACTCCTTCCTCTCCACTTTAAGACCAAGAAAGTGATGAAGCTCTCCTAAGTCTTTCATCTCGAAGCATATAGCCAGCTCAGCCCTGAGCCTAGCTACTTCCTCCTCTGAATTCCCTGTGACGATCATATCATCCACATACAGCAGGACCAAGACTTGCAGCTCCCCCTTCTTCTTGACGAACAAGCTAGAATCTGAGTTGGAAGCAAGATAACCGCAGAATTGCAAATACTCTGCTATCTTCCCATACTTCAACCCATAGAGAGCCATCCTGAGCTTGCAGACATATTCCGAATGAACTTCAGAAACAAATCCAAGTGGCTGATCCATGAAGATGTCCTTGTCAATCTCTCCATAAAGAAAAGCGTTATTTACATCAAGCTGCCACATTCTCCATCCCTTGCAAGCAGCCAAGGCGATCACCACTCTAACTGAAGTCATCTTCGCAACCGGAATAAATGTCTCCTCATAATCTTCTCCATACTGCTGTGAGAATCCTCGAGCAACCAGGCGAGCTTTGTATCTATCCATGCTCCCATCAGCCTTCTTCTTCAACTTGTACACCCACTTGCAAGTCACTGGAGTAATGTCATCAACCTTGGGCACAAGGTCCCAGGTTTCATTCTTCTTGAGAGCAGCAATCTCTTCCTTCATGGCATCATCCCACTCCTTGACTCCAGTGGCCTCATTGAAGTTTACAGGTTCTCGCTCATCCAGAGGACCTGCAAATAAACAGGAGACAAAGCTCACTGCATTCCCATCACAGTACCGAGCAGCTGGCTTCACAACCCTCTTCGAGCTACGAAGAGGTTGCTCCTTGCTCACTACCTCTGTTGCTTCTTCAGGCTCAACACTACCTTCAGGCAAGCTTTGAGCAATGCTCCCCCTGCTTCCTGAGCCAGAAGCCTCAGCACCAGAATTTGAAGCAACAGGAGCTGCTGGTGAAATAGCAAGCTCCTCTTCCAGACCTTCAGCAGCCACCTTCTGCTCTTCATCAACCTTGCTTTCGGTTAGCTCAACCGAGCCACCTCTATACGAAGTCGGTTCGTCAAAGACTACATCTCTTGACATAACAAACTTCTTCGTCGCAGGATCCATGCATTTCCATCCCTTCTTCTGCTCATCGTAGCCAACAAAGACAAGCTTCCTTGCCTTTGCATCCAGCTTGGTCCTTGAAGCATCCGGGACATACGCATAGCAAGTTGAACTGAACACACGAAGGTGTTCCATACTGGGCTTCTCCTTCAGCAACAGCTCAAAATGAGTCTTGATGTTCATCGGGGTAAGCGGCATCCGATTGATGACGTAAGAAGCACAAGACATCCCCTCCGCCCAGAAGGACCTAGGAATATCTTTCGCATGAAGCCAGCATTTGCAAGTCTCCGTCAGATGACGGATCTTCCGCTCCGCTACTCCATTTTGTTATGGAGTGTGAGCACAAGTAAGCTCTTTGTGGATCCCATGCTTCCTGCAGAAGTTAGAAAACTCGGAGGAGACAAACTCACCACCGTTATCTGTTCTAAGCTTCTTGATCCGCATGCCAAGCCGGCCCTCCGCCAACTCCTTGAACTCCACAAACAAACGGAAGGCTTCAGACTTCTCCTTCAAGAAATATACCCAAGTGTATTTTGAGTAGTCATCAATCAGAACGAGCATGTATCTGCTCCCACCAAGGCTTGCAGTGAAGGTTGGTCCCATCAAGTCTCCATGGATGCACTCCAATGGTCTCTTGCTGCTCGTTTGTGATTTATCAAACGGAAGGCGATGAGCCTTGCCGTACTGACATCCCGCACAAACGTGACCGTCGCCAAATGAAGATAGCTTAGGCAAGCCTCTTACAAGGCTTCTGTTAGCCATAGCCTTCAGCTTATCCATACCTACATGTCCCAGCCTTTCATGACATATAGCAGTGCTATCTTTTGATCTCATCCAATCAACATAAGAGTTAGTTGCAAGAACAAACAAGTTCTTCACTCTCCTCCCAACATGAGCAACATCAGCCTTAACCGCTGATACGTTGCGAAGGAACTTCACTTCTGTTGGCCCAAACAGAACGTGATAACCCACGTCGACCGCATTGGTCACAGAGAAGAGGTTCTTCTTCATGCCCGGTACGTGATACACACTCCTTAATGTGAGTGGCCCCTTATCACTACCCAAAAACACAACCCCCTCTTTCTCTACTGCATAAACAGTATTATCAGCAGTTATGATAGCTTCGTTACCTGAGTAGGCTTGCAGAGAAGAGAACTTCAACTTGTCTCCAGTGAGGTGATGACCACACCCAGAGTCCACAATCCAATCGTTGTTGAAGACGACAGCGAACAAGGCACAGACACAAGTGCCCGTCATGAAGGCTCCGCCCCATCCAGCTTCCTCACTCTTAGAGCAAGCTTCCTCCTTGCCTGCAGCATGCCCAGGCTGCAGTTTGACCTTGCAGTCATGCTTGAAGTGTCGCCGCTGATGACACTTGTAGCACTTCAAGTTCTTCTTCCAATCCTTCTTAGGAGCAACGCTCCTCTCTGACTGATGAGAAGTTGAAGGCTCATTTTCAGCAGCAGTCTTCTTCTTCTTCCCTTCCCATCCCTTCTTCTTCTTGCCTGAGAAGAGCTTCACTGCCTTCCTCAGTGACAGTAACTCCAGCCATCTGTCTTGCTAAACTCTCCTGCGAAGCAAGCAGGTTCTCAAGCTCCAGCATAGATGGCTGAGTAGCCCAACCTTGAACAGATGTCACAAAGGCAACATACTCCATCTGCAAGCCACGGAATATGTGCCTTTTCATCTTAGCCTCAGAGATAGGCTCATCTGGATCAAGCACTGACAGCTCCGCACACAAGCTCTTCATATTTAGAAAGAACTTTGAGATGGTCAGGTCTCCTTGAGTTGTCCTCGCCAACTCATTCTTCAGAAATTGAAGTCTAGCCACATTCTTCCTATTGAACAACTCATCAATGGTTGTCCAAATATCAACAGCAGACTCACATCCAATGATGTGATCAAACAGTTCTGGTGACACGGCCCTCTTGAGAACAAACTCTGCCTTTGCATTTGTTTTTCTCCACAGTCTCACCTGCTCAGCAGTACCAAACGCAACATTCACTTCCTGTCTATTGTCACCACCAACGACCTCCCATAGCTCCTCGTCCTAGAAGGTAACTCTTCATGCATGACTTCCACTTCTTAAAGTTAGTCGGCGTTAAGAGTTCAATACCAAGACCTCTTGCATAGCTTACTTCCAGTGCAACAACCGTTGGTATAAGCTTCCAGCAAGCACCGAGCAACAACACAGGTTGATCACCGCTCAAGCACAGAGCAACAACACAGGTTGATCACTGCTCACGCTACTGAACCTGCCTCTGATACCATGTTAAAATTTTCTCAAAGTGGTCATCAGGATAGCCTAAAGCCAAATTAATATTCTAAGAACTACCCAGTTAACACCTTGATCATGCGGAAGCCCAAAGAGCAAGCTTAACACCAAACGTAAATGGAAGAACAAGCAGGTCTTATATTCATTCACACTTCTTTACAAGGCAAGGTATACATAGCGAGACATGATTTCGCTAGTATACGAGCTACAAATAGAAAGCACAAAACAAGCCGGGCGGACAGCACTGGAGACCGCCGAAACTGCCCAGTCCGCCAAGGTCGTCGAAGCCGCCCGAGCTGAAGTTGCTACACACCGAATAGCACACGGAGTCTGCCAAGACCGCGAGGTCGCGCGGACACACCGTTATTCGATGCCTGCTGATGAACTAAGGAACAGACCGCCTACCCGCCTGAGATCGGCGGACAGGTTTTTGAAACTTGGAAAAGCTAAAGCAGAGATCCACTAACAAGTCGCAGAAGCAACCAGCAGAGACCGCAAGGACCGTACACTTCAATGCCAAACTCTTGGCTCCTTGAAGCTAGCCACACGACCTGCACACAGCAAACCGTCAACTCTACTCAACCCGCACGGACAGAAAACCGCAGACCACAACACTTGACCAAGCCCAACTTACTGTTCACTCAGTTACTGTAGACGTGCTGGGGGGGTTCTATTTATAGGCTAGGTGAGGAGTGTGATCACCACCCTAGTGAATAGAATCACCACCCCAGCCCGCTCACTAGCAAAACACCCATCCTCTGAGTCCGCAAAGACTTAGCCAGATTCCAAGAAAACCGCCAGGAGCAAGACACAGATGTTCACTACTAGGCGGCCTTGCACTAGACCGCCCACACTATGCGGACAAGGTACAGTCCGCACAGTCCGCAAACATCATCACACATGGACAGACACAACCCCTTCAGCGACAGTCCGCACACGAAAGAGGCAATCCGCATAGCACAGGACCAGAACCTCCATCTGCCACAAGTCCACGACCAAAGGCAGTCCGCCCGGTCAATAGCGGACTTGGCGGATACTGCGGACACACTGGGCTTGTCACAGAATGTGACCAAGTCCAGTAAAACACCAAAAGGCCTAGTGCGAGCTCGGCAGGACAAGGCTCAGTCCGCCAACACCCAAAGCAGATTGCCAACACTCCTCCAGAGTAAGGTAGAGTCCGCAAGCTATACTCGCACAGCTGCCCAGCCAACGGCCAACTGCCAGACTCCGACACCAGTCCGCCCAGTCCTCCACAGCAGTTAGCACCTGCTGTACCACCAGAGCTCGGCAAGGGCCACAACCAAACTCCAAGGCCAGCCCGCAACAGCGGACACCGCGGACTCGCCAGTCCGCAAAGCCTCCTGCGGATAGAACACCCAATCCGCCGGTTAACACAATCTTGCACAACCACGGCCGCTAAACAAGCACTGCCTATAGCCCGCAAACTACAGTCCGCTCAGTCCGATTCGCCAGAAGCCCGACATCCTTGGCCATAGGCCAACTAGGCCGCACAACAGACCGATCAAGCCGCACACCGGGACGCACAGGCCGCTCCTCAAGAACAGCCAAACCAAGGCACCCAGGCTACAACCAGTACAGTCCGCCCAGGCCGCAGACTCAGACCGCTTAGGCCACTCAGTCCGCCCGACCTGTCCATCACCCACTTCCACTTCACAAATTTCAACAAAGGCATTTGCAACGACATTTCTCTTCCCTGGAGTATAGTGAATCTGGAAGGTGTAGTCCCCGAGGAACTCCATCCACCTACGTTGTCACATGTTGAGATCCTTCTGATCCAATAAATACTTTAGGCTCTTATGGTCCGTGAATATATTCACTTTCACGCCATACAAATAATGACGCCACAGTTTAAGTGCAAAAATCACCGCCGCCAACTCCAAGTCGTAGACAGGATAGTTCCGCTCATGCACTTTCAACTGGGTGAGCCGTAAGCTATCACCTTTACAAACTGAAGAAGAACGCAGCCTAAGCCGCTCCCTGATGCATCACTATAGATTTCAAAGATTCCCGACCCACAAGGTGACGTCAAGATTTGCGTCGAGGTCAAGCGACTGTTCAGCTCTTCAAAAGCTCGTACGCACTCCGGCGTCCAGACGAATTTCTGATCCTTCCTCGTTAGTGTGGTAAGAGGCAAAGCAATCCGTGAGAAGTTTTCTACGAAATGTCTGTAGTAGCCCGTCTGTCCAAGGAAGCTCCTAACTGCGGCCATAGAAGACAACAATGGCCACTCCCGTATGGCTCTTATCTTTGACGGATCCACCGTAATGCCCTCTCCACTCACCACATGGCCAAGAAAAGCCACTGACGACAGCCAAAACTCACACTTCGAGAACTTGGCCTACAACTTATTTCTCCTCAGGGTATGCAACACCAACCGTAAATGGTTCACATGATCTTCTTCAGACTGAGAGTACACTAGAATGTCATCGATGAAAACGATTACAAACAAATCCAAGTACTCTTGAAATGTTCCGTGCATTAGGTCCATGAACACCGATGGCGTATTTGTTAGCCCAAACGGCATTACAATGCACTCATAGTGACTGTAGCGTGTTCCAAACATTGTCTTGGGAATGTCACCTTCCTTAATCCTCAACTGGTAGTAACCAGATTTCAAGTCCAGTTTCAAATAGACAGTTGATCCGACTAGCTGATCAAACAAGTCATCAATTCGAGGTATTGGATACTTGTTCTTCTCCGTCAGCTTATTCAACTCATGATAGTCGATGCACAACCTTAGACTACCGTCCTTATTTTTCACAAAGAGAACATGTGCGCTCCAAGGTGACATACTTGGGTGTATATAACCCTATTCTAGCAACTCTTATAGTTGAACTTTCAGTTCTGCCATTTCCTTTGGCGCTACACGATATGGTGAGTGGGCCATAGGTTTTGCACCTGGCAACAACTCAATAGAGAACTCAATCTCCTGCTGTGGTGGTACACCCCGAAAGCTCCTTCGGAAACACATCAGCAAACTACGACACAATCAGAACAACACTCATACTGGATTTTGGCTCAATAGCTGTAATAAGCGTGAAGAATATCTCTACGCCCTTCTGAACAGCTTCGACGACTTGGATAGCAGACATCAATATCCTGCCCGATCCTCGCATACCAGCGAATTTAGTCTCTCGTTCGGTATTCTACCACAGTTTGACTTCCTTTGAATTGCAATCAATAAAGGCACGCTGCTCCGAGAGCCAGTACATACCAAAGATCACATCAAATTCCGATATCGGCAGCACAGATGCTTCCAATCCGAAATCAGGACTTCCTATCTGTACCTCCACATAGCAAGACCTATCTGCATGAATCATACATCCGTTCGGTAACAACACCTTCACATTATCTATCGTCATACGAATCGGCACTCTGATCCGTGACACAAAGTCCACAGATAGAAACGAATGTGAAGCACTCGTATCAAACAGTTCTCTCGTCGGATAGTCCTGAATCAGGATAAAGCCTAAGATAAACACATCATACACAATCTACACACAAGGTACGAAGTATCAAAAGCAATAACAAAATATCTTAACTCGTACCTGTGTCGACGTCAGTTTGCTTTATGGCCACCTGTTGGCCAAGATTATACACTCGGGGCTGCGCCTGGGATGCAGATGACTCCACCACTGCCTTTCCCTTTTCAGCATAGGATGCTCCTATCTTCTTCTCACCCTTAGGCGGCCCAACCCGACAATCACAGGCTAAATGACCCACCTTACCACATGTATAACAAGCACGAGGGTCTTGCCTAGAAGTTGCTCCAGATGCAACAGAAGAGGGAGCCTATGAAGAAGACTTGGATCGCTTACCCCATTTCCTTCGATAGTTTGATTTTATAGGGTGCGGCTCTTTGAACACGGTCTTTATCACAGCCAAGTCCCTCTTGCCCTGAACCTGCTTCATATCGTTCTCCAACACACAGGCCGTATCAACCAATGCTTGAAACCCCTTGTTCACCGAACTTGAGAGCAGGAATCTCAGCTCATCCCACAACCCTTCGTAGAACCTATTGGTTTTACGCTCTTCGTTAGCAAAGATAGTTCCAGCATAGTGTCCCAATCTAGTAAACTCATGTAAGTAGTTATCAACACTACTTTCTCCCTGAGATAGACGCTGGAATTCATTTTCCATAGCTATGTGCTGATTCGATGTTAAATGCTTTGCCAAAAATAGTCTCAAAAACTCCTCAATCGAGACATCCGTCAGTTGTCTGCCTGCCAAGTGGTGCAGCTCCATTTCATCCCACCAAAACCGAGCCTCTCCATCCAACAAGAAAGTGGCCAAGGTAACTTTTTGTTCCTCCTTAGTTTGTATCACCGTCAAAATCCTCTTGACGCGTGCAAGCCAATCCACTGCCTGTGTTGGGGATCTCGCCCCCGTAAACGTAGGAGTATTGAAGCTCATAAATTATTTCAGTTGTCGTTCTGCTGCTCGAGGATCTACAACAGGTTTGGGCCTCACAACTACCGGTTCTAGCACCACCGCAGGCCGCGCCTGCCCAGTAGGCTGTGCTTGGATCATGGCAAACAACGCCTCAGCAATTAAGCGTACAGTCTCTACAGACTGAGGAGGTGTAGACATCTCAACTGGTGTCGTACTCTCATCAGAAAGCTGGGGCTTAAACTGCCCTGCACCACTTCGAGTCACCCTTATGTGTAAGAGACACACTTTAGCTGTAACACCTAAAATCCCAAGTTGGGTTCACGTTGGGTGACACGGCCTAGGACACGGGCGTGTCCCAGGGCATGTCCTGCTCTGTGTCGCTGAGCAGCCTGTCGAGTGCTCGACGAACTGTACTCGACGAGTTCTTGATAGGGAACTCGCCCTGCGACACGGGCGTGTCCCCCTCTTATCGATGAACTTCAGTCAACGAAGCGCACGTTGGAGGCGTGTCTGCTGTCGTGTAAGGGCACACGGCCTGTGACACGGGCGTGTCACATGGCCTTGTCCTTTTCTGGATTTGGCTTGGGCAGTGAAGCCTGGTGAGCATGGGCAGGACACGGGTGTGTCTCTATGCACACGTCGTGCGACACGGACGTGTCACATCGCCGTGTATTGCTTGGGTTGAGATGGTTATGTACCACTTGAGATACACGGCCGCAGACACGGGCTTGTCTGAAGGCGTGTCAGGTCACACAGCCTGTGGCACGGGTGTATCACATGGCTGTGTACTCTTCTGGATGAGTCAGTTGTGTGCCGCTTAAGGTACAGGGCCTGTGACATGGGCATGTCATAGGCCGTGTCAGCCAAAAATTAGAGATATTGTGGCCGAATCATGGCCATCCATTTCCATCACCTGAGATCTGATGGCCCAGGCTTCTCCCTGCTACTTTAAGGCCGAGGATGGAGAAGAGAATCCCCATTTTGACTTGGCCCTGCTCTTTCTACAAGCTAGAGAGAAGGAAGAGCTAGGAGGACGAAGAGAAAGGGGAGCGGGCCACCGGTGGAGCTACAGGGTGCCGATTCGAGATTCTAGGCCAGCATTGTGGAGGCAAGGCCACCGCGGTGCTTTCCACCCGGCTAGAATTCCATGGCTTCAAAGAGGTCGTCAAGGGTAACGATCTTCTTTCTTGGACATGTGAAGTCCTTCCTTTTGGCATGTGTATGGATTTCCCCTCCACCAAAGGGTGGACTGTGAAGGGATTTCCCTTGCGTTGATTATTGGAATCCCCAAAAGTTTTGCATATAGATCTGTAAATGGAGTACGAAATAAGCATGTTGTGTGAAGCCCATATGGACAGGTTGGTCTGGATTAGTGATGTTGTATTTGCACACCGGAGAAGACTCCGCGGTTAAATGTGTAGTTTATGGAGTCGACTGGTTGGACCTGTGAAGGGCAGTAGCAGGAAGTACTGGAGTGGTAGTCCAGGAAAATATCCTTGTGATGCTTATGATGCTTGATGGATTGTACCTGTGAAGGGCAATAACAGGAAGTACTGGAATGGTAGTCCAGGAAAGACCCTTGTGATGCTTGCGATTTCAATGGGTTGTGCCTGTGAAGGATAGTAGCAGGAAGTACTAGAGTGAAAGTCCAGGAAAACCCCCCACTAAATACCTGTGCTGTATGCTATGAACGATAAGGTCGGAGCTAGGGACGGAAAGTGAATTCTATCACTAACACTGGGCGTGGCTCCTAGCAAACCTATGAATGTGAATCCAGTCCCTCGGGGACGGTATGGCTATGTGTGAGCTTGGAAAGTTCTTCAAAAGGCTTCATGTCAAACAGGTAAGGTGAAACCGACCCGCCCCTTATATTTAGCCGCGAGTACGTTGGTATTTTGTGGTGGCAAGGCAGCTTGAGCAACGGGGGGTGGCTGATCCGGACCTACGTTATGTCCGTCCGACTCGAAGACCTGAAAGTGCGGTCATTTGGAGTGCATAATGAGAGTCTTAGGCCTGCGCGCCGAAAAAACTAAATGCTCAATTTTACCGTTGGGTTTCAGCCCTAAAACGGTGGTGGGACCCTGGTTCGCCGGTACATCAAGAATGTGCTCTGAGTGCACGGATCGTCGGGCCGCGTGGCTGACGGTTGTGATGGATTGTTTGTGCGTGAGGGCACAATGTGTTATATATATATATATATATATATATATATATATATATATATATATATATATATATATATATATATATATATATATATATATATATATATATATATATATGCCTATGAATTGCTATGCCTGCAGGGAAGGAATACCACTGCCTCGGGAAAGGGATAGGGTCGTTATAAATTGGTCAGCTGAATGTTGACTGTTGCTTTGTTTGCCACCGTTTGTTGGGTTGTCCCTGTGCAGGTGGCTGGAGAGCAGAGCGAGACACATAAGGTCTGAAGTCCTTGTTGTTGCTGCTACTGCTACTAGCCCTTGGAGGTTATGCTGAAAATGTTGTGGTTTGCTCATGTGTGGACGGCTTGTGCGCTGATGTTTGTAAGCCACGTTGTAAAAAGTAACTGTAAGGCCATAAGGCCAAACGATGATGTATTTGGTGTACATTTCTCGAGAGTTTATATATAAATGTGGCTTTATATATTGTGGACATTCATGTTTGGAGTTCTGAATTACTGTTAAAATCTTCTGCTAGCATGCTCTGAGTTAGGATTTGACTGTGTCGTGGTATTAACCTGTAACTTCCCCGCATGTTTGGTGGCATATGGTGTGGGGCCCCGGCCGGACATTCTATGTTATGCTAAATGAACGGATGGAGACGTTACATTTTGGTATCAACCTGTCTCGGTCCTTCCCTTTCGAATTCGTGGTCGAATTCTTTTGTGGGGTGGCAAGCATGTGTAAGTGCGAACCACGTTAACACTAATGAACTCTTGAATGTCCACTAAGGAATGCAAATACACATGTTTGGGGAAGCTGTGCGTTCCTGGTATTGCTTTTGGCAATATGTTTGTTGCTTAATTGTGTGTTTTACGATTGTAGGCGACTAGCGCGACTGCATGGCAGCAAGAACCCCAACATTCGATGGGAAGCATGACATTAACTGTGGTACCAACATCTCCCCCATCGGTAGAGACGGTTCGATTGATCGCTCATGTGGTTTTTGTAATGATTAAGGCTCACCATGAGGGCCAGGTACAACCCTCTATTCCGGTGATGCGTCCCATGCCGGTCAGTATAATTGAGCAGACGGCAAGAGGAAGGACATCAGCTTCGTCATTGAACCTGTGCTTAAGCCAAGGAGTGGACACGGTTGAGGAATACTTTCATGCCTTTGTTGCGCTGAGACAACAACCAGAGTTTGTGTTTGAAACCGAGGAGACTAAGATCATTAGGTTTTACGATGGGCTACGTAAGGAACTATGTTTTATGTTGATGAGTCCTAAGTTATTGGAATTCCAAACATTGGTGGAGTTAGCAAGACTCTTGGAGATGGACTTGACAAGAGCCCAGTAAATGCCTGCGATTAGGGAAGTGAGTTCTCCAAGGGTTGGAAAGCCTGCTCACCGCAGGAGGCGGAAATACGAGGCTCGTGCTTGTTATACTTGTGGTAAGAAAGGACACATTACCCGAGACTGTTGGGATGGTGCCCAGAAGCCAAAGAATCAATACAAGTGTTACTCGTGTGGCAAAGAAGGACATAAAGCCTGAGATTGTCAAGTTGGCCCTTAGAGGACAATAAACAAGAAGGGAATGTCGACTTTATGTACATAAATAACTGTGTTACTCGTGTATTCTTGTCTATGCTTGTGTTGTGTGTACAAACATGTAGTTAGTTTTGAATGGCAGTTTCCACTATTTTGTTTGTGCTTATATGGGTACAATACATATATGTTTGGGATAAACGTGTTTGCACGGTAGTCGTGAACACGAATAGAAATTTGATGTTCTATTACATGGGGACCTTTTCGCCCATAATTGTCAGGATTGATTGACCAATGGTTGAGTAGAAGATAGGAGCGTCGTATGTGGAAACGAGAAAAGCAGTGGTGGAGTCCTCTGTATCCCAGGCGTAATCCCGAGTATATAATCCTTGCCAGTAGGAGGTCAACAAGCACAGTGACGTTTTCACAAATGTGCGGTAACATCATTGATTGTTGCTTTTACTGTTTCATACTTGGTTCGTAGCTTGTGTATGATGTGCTTATATCCGACTTTGTTGTGATTCGAAACACGCTAGCGAGAGCACTATTGGATACGGGTGCTTCGCATTTGTTTCTGTCTAAGGACTTCGTAACTCGGATTGGAGTACCTCGTCCTGTGAAGATAGATAGCGTAAAGGTGTTATTACCGAATGATTGTTTGATGGTTGCGGATAGAGCTTGCGATGTGGCGGTGCAAATTGGAAGTCGGGATTTTTGTTTGAAAGCATCTGTGCTGCCAATCTCGGAGTTTGATATGCTCTTTGGTATGGATTGGCTTTCGGAGCAGCATGCCTTTATTGATTGTAATTCCAAAGAGATCACACTGGGCCAGAATACCGAGCTTGAGACTAAGTTCGCGAGTATGTGAGGAGTGAGCGGGACCTTGATGTCGGCACTCCAAATTGTCAATGCTGTTCGGAAAGGCGTGGAGTTATTCTTTACGTTGATTCAGGCTGTTGAGCCAAAGGCTAATATGAGTGATGTTCCGGTTGTATCGGAGTTTGCGGATATGTTTCCTAAGGATCTTCCTGGGCTACCACCCCAGCGGGAGATCGACTTCACTATTGAGCTGGTGCCAGGTGCGCAACCTGTGGCCCGCTCGCCATATCGCGTCGCGCTAAAGGAAATTTTGGAATTGAAAGTCCAATTGCAAGAGTTACTAGAGCAGGGATATATACGCCCAAGTATGTCACCTTGGAGCATACCAGTTCTGTTTGTGAAAAAGAAGGACGGTGGTTTGTGGTTATGTATCAATTATCGTGAACTGAATAAGCTGACAGAGAAGAACAAGTGTCTGATTCCACGGATAGATGAATTGCTCGATCAGCTAGTGGGATCAACCGTCTATTCCAAATTGGATATGAAATCTGGATATTACCAATTGAGAATTCGGGAAGGTGACACTCCCAAGACCGTATTTGGAACACGTCGTGGTCATTATGAGTTCACGGTAATGTCGTTTGGGTTATGCAATGCGCCATCGGTATTCATGGACCTAATGCACCGAACGTTCCGAGAGTACTTGGACTGGTTCGTGATTGTGTTCATTGATGATATCTTGGTGTACTCTCAATCGGAAGCTGATCACACAAAACAATTGCGGTTGGTGTTGCATACCTTGCGACGGAATAAGCTCTACGCCAAGGTCTCGAAGTGTGAGTTTTGGCTGTTGTCGGTGGCTTTTCTTGGCCATGTGGTAAGTGGAGAGGGCATAGCAGTGGATCCATCAAAGATAAGAGCCATTCAGGAGTGGCCGGCGTTGTCTTCAGTGGCCGAAGTCAGGAGTTTCCTTGGACTGGCAGGCTACTATAGACGGTTTGTAGAGAATTTCTCTCGGAACGCTTTGACTCTAACCACACTGATGAGGAAGGATCAGAAGCTCATTTGGACGCCGGAGTGTGCGCGAGCTTTTGAAGAGCTAAAGAGTCGTTTGACCACGGCGCCTGTGTTGACATCGTCATGCGGGACAGACGACCATGAGATTTATAGTGATGCTTCCGGTAGGGGCTTAGGCTGCGTTCTTCTGCAGTTTGGAAAAGTAATTGCTTATGGCTCATGCCAGTTGAAAGTGCATGAGTAAAATTATACCGTTCCACGAATTGGAGTTGGCGGCGGTGATTTTTGCACTTAAGTCATGGCGGCATTATCGCTATGGCGTAAAATTGGATATATTCACGGACCATAAGAGCCTAAAGTACCTATTGAAGCAGAAGGATCTGAATATGCGACAACGAAGGTGGCTGGAGCTCCTTGGGACTACACCTTTAAGATTCATTATGCTCCCGGGAAGGGAAACATGGTCGTTGATGCCTTGAGTCGGAGGACTCCATCAAGGGCAAATTGGTTGCAGATGCATGATGAGCGTCTGATCTAGGAGTTGGAAGCGTTAGAGATTTCTTGTATTGATAAGAATTCCACGGCCGATGCATGCTTGAACTGGACGGAGGTACAATATGACCTTGCGGACAGGATTTGATGAGCAACGGAGCTGGATGAAAGTCTCCAACGCTATGCAAATATGGGCTAGATGGCCAATTCTCCTGGGATGACGGCCTTTTGCGGAAAGAGAGCCGGTTGTGCATCCCGAGTATGAGTAAGTTGTGAGAAGAATTGATAGATGAAGCGCACTTTACAAAATACTCAATTCACCCTGAGAGCACAAAGATGTTCAAAGATATGAAAAAGCTGTTCTGGTGGTCAGGACTAAAGAAAGACATAGCTCACTATACGACCAAATGCCAAACTTGTGCCTTGGTGAAAGCGGAATTCCAGAAGCCTAGCAGTTTTTTGAAGTCGTTGTCAATTCCGGAATGGAAGTTCGATGATATTTCAATGGATTTCGTGCACGGGTTGCGGCGATCTCAATGCGGGAATGATTCAATCTGGGTGATTGTAGACCGGTTGACGAAAGTGGCTCACTTCCTTCCGAATAAGCGGGATGATTCAGTGGAAAGTTTGGTAAAACTCTATGTTGAGCAGATTGTACGATTGCACGGTGTTCCTCGTAGCATCGTGAGTGACCCCGATGGGCGATTCACATCGAACGATTGGAGGCTAATCCATCAATTGTTGGGAACAAAGTTAGCATTCAGTACGGTCTTTCATCCCCAAACGGATGGCCAGACTGAAAGGACCAACAGAACAATGGAGGATATGCTCCGTGAAAGTGAGCTGTTAGATCAGGAATACTTTAGAGGGGGGTGAATAGAGTATTCAGGGTTTATAAAATTTTCTTCTGATTTAATCAAGTGCAGGAACAAAATTAAAACAGCAATCCTAACAAACAGCCACAGCACAAAAACAAAAGAAAAGAGCAATCCAGACAATACAAGAATTTTTAGTGGTTCCCCTAAACTTGGGTACATCCACTCTTCTACCACCCTGGTAGGAATCCACTCAGATTTTTGAACAGGTGTCTGACACCAATGAGCTTTTGATCTGGTGCTCAAAAACCAATCCTCAAGTCTTTTGATCAGGTGACTTGTAACCAGGAATAACTTTGAAGGGAGTTAAAACCCTTTATACAGTGGGGGGTGAGAGATGATGGTGTCTTCTCTTTCTCAATATACAACTGAGAAGACTAGTTGATATTTAATTTTAGCACAAGGCTCCTCCTGAGATATAGAATGGTTCAGGTAGAAGAAGCTTTGCTGCAGGGTGATAAGCCTTCAGTAATACAGCCTTGATCAGCAGCTGTTCAGGAACTTCTTTGACAGATAGTTATGTAGTTGTCCTTTGAAGTATCCTGGAGTGTTGAAGACAGAAGACTCTTGATTTTGATTAGGTGTTCTTCTTCTTCAGATAGCTGATGATCTTCAGTAATATGGCTTCTTGTTGTATCAGAATTCTATGTTGACAGACAGTAATGAATCTCTTGTTTTAGACTGACAATTTTCTGTATCTGTCATCTCTTTGTATTGTGTATCTTGTTCTATCTGTCTGTCTATCTCTCTACAGGAAGAAGAGAAAAAATCTCTTTTATATTTCCTGTCAAAATGGTCTTTTGAAATTTTGAAATCCTCTGTAATCAATGCTGATGGCCTTGAGAATAAACAGCATTGAATTATTTCCCCAACTGTCCCAAGGAAAAACGGCAGGCAATAATCCTGGAGAAGACCATAATCAATGCTCTGTCTAACGGTTATATTCCAGAGAATATTTGAGCATTAATTACTCAGGAATTATTGCAGTAAGAAGGGGACAGAAGGATGGAAAATAACTAAGTCTGGATTCGTCGACCTGATAACAGAAATCGTCGAGCTGAGTTCACAGTTCGTCGAGCTGAGTTGCTGAGTTCGTCGATCAGATGACTTCTGTTCGTCGAGCTGAGTTCCAAGATCGTCGAGCTGAGAGCAGAACTATATTCTCTAGAAACTTTGCCTTTTCTGTGTATGGAGTTCGTCGAACTGATATCTGGTTTCGTCGACTGAAGTTCAGCAAAATATTTCTGGACTTAGAATAATTTCATATGCTTCTGGATGAAGGTGTTGAGGTGAAGTATCCAGAATTCGTCGACCTAAGAATTGGTTTCGTCGAGCTGAGGACCACTTAACTGCTGCTGGATAACTCTAGCTATTGTGGTCACAGTTCGTCGAGCTGAGAATCAAGTTCGTCGACCAAAGTCTGACTCTAGACTTAGAATAAAGAGATGTTTTCTGATCTTGAAGTGTTGAAGTATAGTGTCCAAAGTTCGTCGACCTGAGTACCAAGTTCGTCGAGCTCAGCTCAGAGAATTTACTCTAAGATCGTCGAGCTGAGCACGACTATCGTCGACCTGAGTTCGACGAACGTCGAACTCATTTTACTTGGTCTTTAGAAAAACTCTAAGTCTTGAGTCTCTGACAGTCTTGTTGATAGCTGGTACATGTGATGTTGATTCTAAGGACTTGGCTTAAACTCTAGGACACAACCATGACCCTAGCTATACAATATGGGTCATATGATCCTAACTTAGTGAACTTAGCCCAAATCTTACTAGGGATCCAACAATCTCCCCCTATTTGGGTGAGGTCACTAATTACAGACTCAAATCAAAATTGAAAATCACAAAGCAAGAAAGCATATATCTGGCAGAGATCAATAACACATGCAGCAGATATATATATATATATGTACATAAGCTTTGTTCAGAAATAGAAAGCAGTTATAAGAACATAAGAGAAGTAAAGCAGTTCAGAATTACTTCTTTTGTTTCTTCTCTTTGGGCATTACTTCTTTACCTTTATCTCCAGGCTTGGTAAAGACAATTTCTCTGTTTAGATCTGAAGCTTGCACTTTTGTCATGGTCATATCAGCAGCCCTTATAATCTTCAAAGATGTGGCTCTGGGGACAACTGCTTCTGGGTGCAACTTCATGTAGTCATCAACATTGAAAAATTTATTTGCTTTCTCAAACCTCTTAAGCTCTTCTTTCCTATACTTAGACATTGTGGAATACCCAGAAGGATCCTTTCCTTCAGCTTTGGCCTTATTAATCATAGAAAGGCCTACAAGTTCTTGGAACCTGGTCATTCTAGCTGTATTAGTTGTTTCAGGATCTTCAAAAGGAACAGGAGGAGAATTTGGTCTTTTAGGACTTTCAGCTTTCTGATCTGCAGGGAATGATAGCTGTTGTTGATGTTGCTGCTGTGGTTGATGCTGAAATTGATGTTGCTTGCCTGAAGAGTAATGCCTATGCTGGCTGCTTTCAGAAGAGGATCTCCCTTGATGTCTCTGATATGTTTGGAATTGGGTAGATCTTTGGGAAGTTGTGCCTGAAGCACCAGCAGCTGGAGGAGGAGGAGGAGGTGGATCTTTTCTGTATTTCTGAGATGAAGGAGGAGAGTATCTTCTGCTTCTCTTCCTCTCTTTTTGTTCATTTTTTGATAGCCACATCCAAGCTGGCATCCCTTTATATGGAGTTATCTTTTGGAGAATATAGTAGGGAGTGTCATTGGCTGGATTTGGCTTAGGAGCAGGAGGAGGAGCTTTTCTCTTTTTAGATATTGGCTTCTTCTTTTTCTTAGCATCCTCATCAGAATCCTCATCATCCTCATCATCATCACTGCTATACTATGGATTATCATATAAAGCATCTAGCTTTTTCAGTGTTTCATCAGATATAATGGGTTTCTCAACTTGGGATGGAGCTGGAGTAGATGCTGGAGCTGGAGCTGGAAGAGAAATTTTAAGAGGAGCTGGAGAAATAACTGTGACAGTGCTTTCAGCAGCTGCCTTATTCTCTTCTTCAATGTCAGCCCTGATTAACTCATCCAGATCAGGCAAGGGTAAGTCATCCATTACAAAAGTTGGGACTGAAGGGGAAGAGACACTTGGGGAAACAACTTTAGGAAGAGGTGAAGTAGGAACCTCTTGAGAAGCAAAGTTGTCCTTAAGCTGCTTAGCCACTTTAGGGCTTATTGGAGAGGTGTATGGAATAATAGCCAAAGATGGCTTAGTATACTCTGTTGGAAAGAATCTCAAGTATGCAGTATCAAAAATGCTTAACAAATTAACCAAATCTACTGTGGGATTTAAAATGAAATCACCAGCAGTAATTAACTCTTCTAGGACTGCATCTTCCATATCTATGTCAATCTCAATAAACTGAATTAAATCAATTAAATCTGTATCTGTAAGCTCTGTATCTACTGTTGTTGCTACTGCCTCTGCATCTGCTGGAGCTAGAGTTTCTGCTGCTGGAACTGTTGTTGCTACTGGAGCTGCTGCAGCTTCTTCATCAAGCATCTCCCCCTGCCTGGTTTCAGTAATAACTGGAGCCAGGCCCCTAAATGAAGAGGGGGCAGCAGAAAGGGCAGAGATTTGAGCAGATAAAGAGGAAATGGAAGTAGCAAGAGGTGTAATGGCCTCTGCTATTAGAGTTTTGAGGAGGGGTGTGATGAGAGTAATGACAGATGAGATGGTGGAGGGGTCCAGTGTTGGAGTGGCAGATGGTGTGGAGGTGGAGACCGTGGGAGGGATGGTAGATGTGGGTGAGGATGGAGGAGGGGCATCTTGCATGTGGACATCCTGTGTGGATTGATTTAGATGAGGAGGAGTATTGGGAGGAGATGTCAGGAGATTGAAGGATGGTGTGGAGGATAAGTGTGAAGGTGGTGTTGGAGCTGGTATACCATTGGGGGATAGGGGTGATTGAGGTGGAGTGGGTTGATGGTATTCCTGAATAGGAGATGAGGGGATGTTGGTAAGATCTAGGGGTGGAGAGGTGGCAGAAGATGTAACTGTAGTAGTGACATGAACTTGTTGGAGTTGTTGTTGGAGTTGTGGATGTGGTTGAAGAGAGGGAGTATGAACTGTGGAGGGTGATTGTTTTTGAGTTGCTGGAAGGGATGGAGGTGTGGGGATGATCTCTTCAGTAGGGTGGGGAGTGGCTCTAACAGCCCTTGTGCTTTCAGAAGCTGGGGTGGAAGAGGTTGAAGCCTTGGATGGCTTGGATATAGTCCTCTCCCACCTGCCAAACAAGGCACATGTGAGCCTTTTGCTGGCATATATGAATATGGTCTGTGAGGGGATTCAGCAGCCTTCTCCTTCAGGAAGATCCCCAGGATCCTTCCAAAGCAAACTTCTTTCTTATTATTCTTTTTCCTTATCAGATCAAAGATGATCTATGCCCAATCCACTTTCTTCTTATTGACCACTGCACACATGACCAAGAATTGATGCCTGGTGATGTAATCATGGGCAGTGTGTTTGTCCAGCAAGACTTTTCCCACTATATCTGCCAGAAACTTATATTCTGCAGATAGGTGTTTCTTCAATAGCTTATTTGGGTTATCTCCAGCATAACCCATCAGACTTAACATCATACCATATTCTACAGTATCTATATCCAGTTCTTCTTCTCCATTTATCAAATCAAAAATTTCAGTAAAAACTGCGGGAGTTAAAGAAACGGCATTACCCGCGATTGTTCCTGTCATGGTGTTTTCCTCTGATGTAGATGAAGTATAGACCCATTCTCTAATTTCTGTTCCAGCCAGCTTTATTCTTGTTGTCATCAGTTTTTTCAAATTCTGTTCTTCCAGTAGAGTCAGAATGTTCAGAAAAATTGGATCAGAGTGTTGAAATGAGTTGAAGTCGACATCAAATCCTGTGTCAAACTTCATAGCGGCTAGGGCTCCTGCTTGAATCGCCATGAAATCACCTGCAAAAGAGAGAAACGGCGATCAAGTGCAAAGGGAACAGAAAGCGTTGGACGGAGGTCGAAGAAAACCTAGTTATAAGATTTTCTGGAATATGAATTGACAAACTCTGTTCCACAAAAAATAAGAAATTCTTCGACCTGAGATCGACGAAATAATTGATGGTGAAATAATTCGTCGAGCTCAGCTGGAAGAGTTGAAGACATTTCGTCGAGCTCCGTTCGACGAAAGTTTTCTGAAGCGGATTCGTCGATCTCCGTTCGACGAAAACAACTTCACTCACAGAGAGTTCATCGACCTTCGTTCGACGAATATTTCCCGAACTTTCCCTAGTTCGTCGAGCTCCATTCGACGAACTCTGGATAATTCATCGAGTGCAGTCAGAAACTAAACTAAGTCTTCTTCATTGATCATTCCAAGCTGATTTAAAAGAATAAGTGATTTCTCTCATCCAGAGGTTTGGTGAATATATCAGCTCTTTGTAAATCTGTGTAGATATAGACAAGATTAATTTTGTTTTTATCAACACGCTCTCTAATGAAGTGATGCCTAATGTCTATATGCTTAGTCCTACTGTGATGGACTGGATTTTGTGCTATTGCTATAGCACTTGTGTTATCACAAAAGAAAGTTGAATTATTTAAGTTGAGACCATAGTCTAGGAGTTGGTTTTGGATCCACAGCATCTGAGAACAACAACTGCCTACTGCAATATATTCTGTTTCAGTAGTTGAGGTGGATACAGAAGATTGTTTCTTGCAAAACCAAGATACCAACCTCATACCAAGGAACTGACAAGTCCCTGAGGTGCTTTTTCTATCAACCCTGCATCCAGCAAAGTCAGCATCTGAAAATCCAGTTAAATCAAATTCTGACTCAGCAGGATACCATAGGCCTAGACTAGGACAACCTTTTATATATCTCAAAATTCTTTTTAAGAAAATTAGATGAGATTCTTTAGGGTTCACTTGGAACCTAGCACAAAGGTATGTGGCAAACATGATATCAGGTCTGCTTGCTGTTAGATATAGTAGGGACCCAACAATGCCCTTATATAATTTCTGATCCATAGGTTTCCCATGTGCATCAGAGTCAATCACAGCATTAGTAGCCATAGGTGTTTTCTTTGCTGAAGCATCAGCCATCCCAAACTTCTTTATAAGCTTTTTAGCATACTTAGCTTGAGAGATGAAGATACCATCAGGCAACTGCTTCACTTGGAGACCAAGAAAGTAGGAAAGCTCACCCATGCTACTCATTTCAAATTTTGAATGCATGAGGTCAGAGAACCTCTTGCATAATTTGGAATCAGTAGACCCAAATATGATGTCATCCATATATATTTGCACTAACAATATTTGATCCTTATGATGTCTAGTGAAAAGTGTTCTATCTACTATGTCTCTAATGAATTTATGCTCTATCAAAAAGCTAGCTAGGGTCTCATACCAAGCTCTTGGAGCTTTCTTGAGACCATAAAGAGCTTTATGCAATTTGAAAACATGATAAGGGTGAGTTGGAGAGACAAAACCTGGAGGTTGTTCAACATAAACCTCTTCTTTAAGTACTCCATTGAGGAATGCACTCTTCACATCCATCTGATACACCTTGAATCTCTTGTAGGCTGCATAGGCCAGGAATATTCTGATTGCCTCTAACCTTGCCACAGGTGCAAAGGTTTGGTCATAATCTATTCCTTCCTCTTTCCTGTATCCTTGAGCAACAAGCTTAGCTTTGTTTCTCACAATTACTCCTTGGGCGTCCAGCTTGTTTTTGAAAACTCATTTGGTTCCAATAACTGGATAGTCTTGGGGTCTTGGAACCAAATCCCAAACTCTACATCTCTCAAATTGATTTAATTCCTCCTGCATTGCAATGATCCAGTGGGGATCTTGCTCAGCATCATGGATGGATAGAGGTTCAACCTGAGAGAGAAAACAGGCATGCATCAAATCTTGGTTGAGTTGATGTCTTGTCTGTACACCTGCTGATATGTCTCCAATCACTTGAGATCTGGGGTGATCCCTTAGTGTGACAAAATCAGTGGGTGGAGTTGGTTCTGCAACAGTATTAGGAACTAATTTCTCTTGTGGAATTATGTTTGCTGTTGGGGGAAGATCAATTCCTTCAGTTCCTTCATCTTCACTTTTTTCAATGACTTGTGGAGAAGGATGTGTTGGAACCTCTTGGGTAAGGTTTAGTCCATCCAAGCTCTCACACAAGTGAGGAACCTGCAAATTGCTTTTGGTAGAAATCTCTTTCTCCTTGCAAGATATGTTAGCTTCATCAAATGTAACATGGATAGACTCTTCAATTTTTAGAGATGATTTATTAAAAACCTTATAGGCTTTGCTTACTTGGGAATATCCTAGAAAAATTCCCTCTTCAGCCTTAGCCTCAAACTTTCTAATGTATCTTTTATTATTGTTGTGAATATAACATATACATCCAAATACTTTAAAATAGTTAATTTTAGGTTTCTTCCCTTTTAAGTAATTCATAGGGAGTCCTATTCTTTAGTTTATGAATTAAACTCCTGTTCAGGACAGAATTTGATGTGCTCACAGCCTCTGCCCAAAAGGTTAGGGGCATGTAAGCATCTGCAAGCAATGTACCTGCAGCTTCAATGAATGTCCTATTTTTCCTTTCAGCTACCCCATTTTGTTGAGGAGTTCTAGAAGCTGAGAAGTAATGCCTGATACCTTCCTTCTCATAGAACTCATGCATAAGAAGAGACTCAAACTCTGTGCCATGATCACTTCTGATCAATGCAACATGAGTAGAGAACTCAATCTGTATGGTCCTGAGAAAATCTGTAAGAACCTTGAAGGTATCTGACTTAGATCTCAGAAAGGATACCCAAGTGAACCTGGATAAGTCATCCACAATAACTAAGGTGTAGGATTTCCCTCCTAGGCTTTGTACAACAATGGGTCCAAAGAGATCCATGTGTAGCAAATACAAAATCCTAGGTCAATCACTTTTATTAATAGATTTAAAGCTAGATTTAGTTTGCTTGCCTAGTTGACAAGCCCTACAAAGGCCTTCCTTCTTGTAGGGACCAGAAGGTAAACCTCTAACAAGGTTGTCTTTTGATAGCCTAGTAATGTTTTTCAAGTTTACATGACCTAGCCTTTTATGCCATAAATCATTCTGATTACTAGTAATATTAAGTAAGAAAATATCAGAATTGGCAGATAGAAAATCAACTAAATATATGTTGCCTTGTCTATTTCCAATTAAAACAGTTTGATTTTCCTTATTAGAAATAATACAAGAAGATGAGTTAAAGTGTACCTGATAACCTTCATCACATAACTGACTTATGGAGATGAGGTTATGCTTGAGTCCTCTGACATAAGTTACTTTCTTGAAAGTAATAGCTCCAATCCCCAAAGATAACCTTTGGCCCCAGCTTGGACTTGTAGTTGGATAGATTGTCCTTGCTGCCTGTCATATGTTTGGAGCAACCACTGTCCAAGTACCAAGTATGATTCACACTTGGACAGACTTTCACCTGCAATGAAATACAATTAATTGTTCTTGACCCTGGTTACCTTGGGTCCTTTATTTTGCTAGTATGAAAAGCTAGAAATGACAGAAAATTCTGGTTGGTATTTGTATCAAAAAGGGTGATATCTTCTAGGTGGTATAACCCAATCAGCTACAGGATTAAATGGTTTCCTTGAATTATTTGAGTTGCTGTTGAAATTACAATTTATGTTAAGTCTTTCTGGGTTCGACGAATTTCTGTGAGTTCGTCGACCAGAGTTTGACGAATTGGGTTGAGATCATCGATCTCTGCCCAGAGAATGAATGTATTCATTTTCTGTGCCCCGCATTCGTCGACCTCTGCTCGACGAACCATACAGAGTTCGTCGATCGCAGTTAGACGAATAATTATAACTATAGTTTTTGTTCAGAGTTCGTCGATCTGGGTTCGACGAACTGGCTGCATTTCGTCGATCTAAGTTCCACGAATTCTGTTGAACCTTGTTTTTACTTGAGGTTTTCTGATTTTTGGTTTTCTGACCTATTGATATGGGAATATTTTCCATTGTTTGTTTATTATTTAATTTTTCTTTCCCCTTAGCAGAGACAAATTTTTTGGGGTTGTCAAAATATTTTTCTTGAGAATAGGGGCAAACTTGATGAAGCACCCAAGCCTAGTTTGCCATTAAGTCTGGCATTAACAGTGCTTGTGATGTCCATCAGCTTGAGGCTTCTTCCATTAAGAGTTTCCTCAAGTTGTTTAGCCTCACTAAGCTCAGTCTTCAACATTATGATTTGTTCGTTGGCTAAACACAATTCATCTTTTAATCTATTATTTTCAGAGTTTACATTTTCTAAAATTCCTAGTTTCTCCCTAAGAGTTTTAATCTCCTTTTCTGAATTAATCAAATCTATACACATTGTTTTAAATTCAAATTTAAAGGAATCAGAACTGTAATCAAAAAAAGACAATACCTTGTCAGCTTCAGAATCTGAGGCTGCTTCATTGTCTGAATCATCTTCTTCTGAATGGCTCCTGGAAGCATCAATTGCCATGAGGCAAACCTCCTTGGCCCTTGCCTCTTCCTCATCTTCACTGGAGCTAGAAGATGTTGATTCTTCTTCAGTCTCACTCCAGGTTTCAGCCACAAAACCCTTCTCCTTCTTCTTGTATTTGCTGGAAGAAGGCTGTTGTTGTGCTGTCTCCTGGTATCTTTCTCTCTTCTCTTGTCTTTCTTCTGATTCTCTGGACTCTCAGAGATGAAGTGCCCAGGCTTCCTGCATCCAAAACACACAACTTCTTTGGTTGGTGTCTTATCATATCTAGGCTTGTCATCCTGCCTTGATGAGTTCCTCCTGAAATCTTTTCTTGCCATTTTGTAGAATCTTTTGGCAAATAAACTCATCAGTTCTTCATTTGTTGAGGGAGTCTCTGTCTTATCAGCAGCTTTGAATGCTATGCTTTGTTCTTTTCTAGCTGGAGGAGGTGTTCTTTGCTCAGCTGCCTCCCTGGACTTGATCAGCTGTTCATAGGACTTTAACTTGCCTAAAAGAGATTTAGTGGAGATCTCATTCAGGCTTCTGGCTTCCTTGATAGGCCAGATCCTTGAATCCCATGAGCTTGGGAAGCACATTAGAATTTTGTCATTTACCTCAGTGAGGGTGATGTCCTTGTCCAAGGTTTTTAGCTCATTGATGATTGAGCTTAACCTATTATACATTTCAGCTACTGACTCAGCTTCCTCTTTCTTGAAATTCTCATATAAGGATATGAGGTTAGATCTCCTATCCTTTCTTTCATCTGCTGATCCAGCCACCATTTGGTTTAGGGAATCCCAGATGGCTTTGGCTGAAGTGCATTCAGCAACCTTTTGGAAGATATCATCTGACATAGTCTGTGCCAGTATGTTCATTGCCTTGGCATCAGTAACCTTGGCCTTCTTCTGAGCCTCAGTCCACTCAGGTGGTGGAACTGCATTTGTGCTTGAGGCTACTGTAGATGTAGAAGCAGTGGCTTGAGGAGGACCTGTCAAGATTGAATTGTAGATATCTTCATCAATAGAGTTCATATACAATTTGATTCTTACCTTCCGGATAGCAAACCTATTTAGGTTGCAAACTGGAGGTCTGGTGCTTGCATAGTCTTTGTTCTGTGCCATTGTTGTGTATATAATCTAAATAAAAATAAAGATAAAAGATGAAATCTGATCTAACACAGGATCTTTGGTTCAAGGGTTAGCTTGTGAACACCAAGGAATCCAAGCTCTGATACCAATTGAAAGTGAGCTGTTAGATCAGGAATACTCTAGAGGGGGGTGAATAGAGTATTCAGGGTTTATAAAATTTTCTTCTGATTTAATCAAGTGCAGGAACAAAATTAAAACAGCAATCCTAACAAACAGCCACAACACAAAAACAAAAGAAAAGAGCAATCCAGACAACACAAGAATTTATAGTGGTTCCCCTAAACTTGGGTACATCCACTCTTCTACCACCCTGGTAGGAATCCACTCAGATTTTTGATCAGGTGTCTGACACCAATGAGCTTTTGATCAGGTGCTCAAAAACCAATCCTCAAGTCTTTTGATCAGGTGACTTATAACCAGGAATAACTTTTGAAGGGAGTTATAACCCTTTATACAGTGGGGGTGAGAGATGATGGTGTCTTCTCTTTCTCAATATACAACTGCGAAGACTAGTGGATATTTGATTTTAGCACAGGCTCATCCTGAGATATAGAATGGTTCAGGTAGAAGAAGCCTTGTTGCAGGGTGATAGGCCTTCAGTAGTACAGCCTTGATCAGCAGCTGTTCAGGAACTTCTTTGACAGATAGTGATGTAGTTGTCCTTTGAAGTATCCTGAAGTGTTGAAGACAGAAGACTCTTGATTTTGATTAGGTGTTCTTCTTCTTCAGATAGCTGATGATCTTCAGGAATATGGCTTCTTGTTGTATCAGAATTCTATGTTGACAGACAGCAATGAATCTCTTGTTTCAGACTGACTATTTTCTGTATCTGTCGTCTCTCTGTATTGTGTATCTTGTTCTATCTGTCTGTCTATCTCTCTACAGGAAGAAGAGAAAAAATCTCTTTTATATTTCCTGTCAAAATGGTCTTTTGAAATTTTGAAATCCTCTGTAATCAATGCTGACGGCCTTGAGAATAAACGACATTGAATTATTTCCCCAACTGTCCCATGGAAAAATGGCAGGCAATAATCCTGGAGAAGACCATAATCAATGCTCTGTCTAACGGTTATATTCCAGATAATATTTGAGCATTAATTACTCAGGAATTTTTGCAGTAAGAAGGGGACAGAAGGATGGAAAATAACTAAGTCTGGATTCGTCGAACTGATAACAGAAATCGTCGAGCTGAGTTCACAGTTCGTCGAGCTGAGTTGTTGAGTTCGTCGATCAGATGACTTCTGTTCGTCGAGCTGAGTTCCAAGATCGTCGAGCTGAGATCAGAACTATATTCTCTAGAAACTTTGTCTTTTCTGTGTATGAAGTTCGTCGAACTGATATCTGGTTTCATTGACTGAAGTTCAGCAAAATATTTTTGGACTTAGAATAATTTCAGATGCTTCTGGATGAAGGTGTTGAAATGAAGTATCCAGAATTCGTCGACCTAAGAATTGGTTTCGTCGAGCTGAGGACTACTTAACTGCTGCTGGATAACTCTAGCTATTGTGGTCACAGTTCGTCGAGCTGAGAATCAAGTTCGTCGACCAAAGTCTGACTCTGGACTTAGAATAAAGAGATGTTTTCTGATCTTGAAGTGTTGAAGTATAGTGTCCAAAGTTCGTCGACCTGAGTACCAAGTTCGTCGAGCTCAGCTCAGAGAATTTACTCTGAGATCGTCAAGCTGAGCACGACTATCGTCGACCTGAGTTCGACGAACGTCGAACTCATTTTACTTGGTCTTTAGAAAAACTCCAAGTCTTGAGTCTCTGACAGTCTTATTGATAGCTGGTCCATGTGATGTTGATTCTAAGGACTTGGCCTAGACTCTAGGACACAACCATGACCCTGGCTATACATTGTGGGTCATATGATCCTAACTTAGTGAACCTAGCCCAAATCTTACTAGGGATCCAACGCTCCGCATGTGCGCCCTAGAGTTTGGTAAGAGATGGGAAGATCATCTCTATATGGTGGAGTTTGCCTACAATAATAGCTACCAAGCGAGCATCGGTATGGCACCGTTTGAAGCCTTGTATGGTCATAAATGTCGTACACCGTTAGCTTGGGCAGAAGCAGGTGAATCCAAACTCTGTAAGCGTAAAGAAGTCGAAGAAGCCCACTCGACGATACGCTCTATTCGGGAAAGGCTACTGATAGCACAGGATCGTCAAGGGAAGTACTATAATGCCAAGCACCGGAACGTGGAGTTCACGGTAGGAGATTGGGTATCTTTGCAGATTAAACCCTTCAAAGGCGTGTCCAGGATTCGGCGTCTGAAAAAGCGAAGTCCGAGATATCTTGGTCCGTTTGAAGTGGTGGAGCGAATTGGGGAAGCTGCATATCGGCTAGCTCTTTCGGCGTACTTGGGTGGATTATATGATGTGTTTCACATCTCTATGTTTCGGAAAGCCGTCAAAGATCCAACTCAAGTGATCGAGAATGGTCGTGTGTCGGTCGAGTATGGGCTAACGACGAAGGTTAGACCCATTTGGATCGAGGATTGCGTCCTATAAATAGTTGTGGAACAAGACAATCGGGATGGTCAAGGTCCGGTGGGACAATTGTGGCCGTGAAGAAGCTAACATGGGAGCGAGAGCAGACCATGCGAGCTGAATTTCCCGAGCTGTTTGTATAAACTGTTGTGCAGTGGCATGTCAAGATGTATTACACTTTGATGAATTATAACATCTTGTTGTGTTTCCTTACTGTGTACAAATTTCGGGATGAAATTTATTATAAGGAGGGGAGGGTTGTAACACCCCAAAATCCCAAGTTGGGTTCAAGTTGGGTGACACGGCCTTGGGACACGGGCGTGTCCCAGGGCATGTCCTGCTCTGTATCGCTGAGCAGCCTATCGAGTGCTCGATGAACTGTACTCGACGAGTTCTCGAGAGGGAACACGCCCTGCGACACGGGCTTGTCAGAGGGCGTGTCCCCCTCTGGTCGACGAAGCGCACGCTGGAGGCGTATCTGCAGCCGTGTAAGGGCACACAGCCTGTGACACGGGCGTGTCACATGACAGTGTCCTTTTCTAGATTTGGCTTGGGCAGTGAAGCCTGGTGAGCACGGGCAGGACACGTGTATGTCTCTATGCACACGGCCTGTGACACGGGCGTGTCACATGGTCGTGTCATGCTCGGGTTGAGATGGTTGTGTACCACTTGAGATACACGGCCGCAGACACGGGCGTGTCTGAAGGCGTGTCAGGTCACACGGCCTGTGACACGGGCATATCACATGGCCGTGTACTCTTCTGGATGAGTCGGCTGTGTGTCGCTTAAGGTACACGGTCCTGTGATACGGGAGTGTCACATGCAGTGTCAGCCAAAAAATTAGAGATATTGTGGTCGAATTGTGGCCGTCCATTTCCTTCACCTGGAATCTGATGGTCCAGGCTTCTCCCTGCTACTTTAAGGCCGAGGATGGAGAAGAGAATCCCCATTTTGACTTGGCCCTTCTCTTTCTACAAGCTAGAGAGAAGGATGAGCAAGGAGGAGGAAGATAAAGGGGAGCTGGCCACCGGTGGAGCTGCAGGGTGCTGATTCGAGATTCGAGGCCAGTGTTGTGGAGGCAAGGCCGTCGTGGTGCTTTCCAGCCGGCTAGGAGTCCATGGCTCCAAATAGGTCGTCAAGGGTAACGATCTTCCTTCTTGAACATGTGAAGTCCTTCCTTTTGGCATGTGCATGGATTTCCCCTCCACCAGAGGGTGGACTGTGAAGGGATTTCCCATGGGTTGATTCTTGGAATCCCCAATAGTTTTGCATATAGATCCAGAAATGGAGTACGTAATAGGCATGATGTGTGAATCACACCTAGACAGGTTAGTCTGGATTGGTGATGTTGCATTTGCACACCGGAGAAGACTCCGTGGTTAAACGTGTAGTTTATGGAGTCGACTGGTTGGACCTGTGAAGGGCAGTAGCAGGAAGTACTGGAGTGGTAGTCCAAGAAAATACCCTTGTGATGCTTGTGATGCTTGATGGGTTGTACCTGTGAAGGGCAGTAGCAGGAAGTACTGGAATGGTAGTCCAGGAAAGACCCTTGTGATGCTTGTGATTTCAATGGGTTGTGCCTGTGAAGGATAGTAGCAGGAAGTACTAGAGTGAAAGTCCAGGAAAAACCCCCACTAAATGCTTGTGTTGTATGCAATGAACAATAAGGTTAGAGCTAGGGACAGAAAGTGAATTCTGTCGCTAACACTGGGCGTGGCTCCTAGCAAACCTATGAATGTGAAGCCAGTCCCTCGGGGACGGTATGGCTATGTGTGAGCTTGGAAAGTTCTTCAAAAGGCTTCATGCCAAACAGGTAAGGTGAAACCGAACCGCGCCTTATATTTAGCCGCGAGTACGTTGGTATTCGGTGATGGCAAGGTGGCTTGAGCAACGGGGGTGGCTGATCCGGACATGCGTTATGTTCGTCCGAGTCGAAGACCTGAAAGTGCGGTCAGTTGGAGCGCATAATGAGAGTCTTAGGCATATGCGCCGAAAAGACTAAATGCTCAATTTTACCATTGGGTTTCGGCCCTGAAATGGTGGTGGGACCCTGGTTCGCCGGTACACCAAGAATGTGGCCTGAGTGCACGGATCGTCGGGTCGCGTGGCTGACGGTTGTGATGGATTGTTTGTGCGTGAGAGCACAATGTGTGATATCTATATATATCTGCCTATGAATTGCTATGCCTGCAGGGAAGGAATACCACTGCCCCGGGAAAGGGGTATGGTCGTTATAAATTGGTCAGCTGAATGCTGACCGTTGCTTTGTTTGCCACCGTTTGGTGGGTTGTCCCTGTGCAGGTGCTGGAGATCCGAGCGAGACACATAAGGGCTGAAGTCCTTGTTGTTGTTGCTGCTGCTACTAGCCCTTGAAGGCTATGCTGAAAATGCTGTGGTTTGCTCATATGTGGTCGGCCTGCGCGCCGATGTTTGTAAGCCACGTTGTAAAAAGTAAATGTAAGGCCATAAGGCCAAACGATGATGTATTTGATGTACATTTCTCGAGAGTTTATATATAAATGTGGCTTTATATATAGTGGACATTCATGTTTGGAGTTCTGAATTACTGTTAAAATCTTCCGCTAGCATGCTCTGAGTTAAGATGCGATTGTGTTGTGGTATTAACATGTAACTTCCCTGCATGTTTGGTGGCATATGGTGTGGGGCCCCGGCCGTACCTTCTATGATATGCTACATGAACGGATGGAGACGTTACATTAACGACTTGGAAAAAGCAACAACAACAACATAGTAGGAACATGCGGGTTCCTCAAACATGTGTATTTACATTGCTTAGTGGACATTCTTGAGTTTATTTATGGTATGATGGGTCGCACGGATACGTGCTCGTCACCCCGCAAAAGAATTCGACCACAAATTTGAAGGAGGAAGACCAAGACAAGTTGATACCAAATTGTAATGTCTTCATCTGTCACATGAAATATAACTGAGGGTCTGGCGGGGGCCCCATGCCATATTCCGCAGACAGTCGGCGACGTAACTTATTAATATCAAGGAACTACTCCAATCCTAACTCAGAGCATTCTAGCGGAAGATTTAAGGGTTACTATTAAACTCATCACACGTGAATGTTCACTATATAAAAACAACCACATTTATATATCATAGGAATGTATACAAAATACACAAAAAGTTTGGCCTTAAGGCCTTACAGTTAATCTTTACCAGTATGGAATACATACATCGGCATGCAGGCCGACCACACATGAAAACAGTAAACTTTTCTTTAGTTGGCCTTCGAAGGCCAGCACAACATCAGCAACAGCAAAGGCTTCAGCCCAGTATTTTCCGCTCGGCTCTCCAGCACCTGCATGGGGGACAATCCACCGCAACGGTGGCAAACAAAGCAATGGTCAGCATTCAGCTGACCAATTTATAACAACCCTGCCCCCTTCCCGGGGCAGTGGTATTCCTTCCCTGCAGGCATAGCATTTCACAAGCAGAGATATCACAAGATGTGCACTCACGCACCATCAATATATCACAAATGTACACCACACGGCCCAACGCTCCCTACACTCGGGGCACATTATCGGTGTACCAGAAAACCAGGGTCCCACCACCGTTCTCATGTCTCAAACCCAACGATAAAGCTTGAGCATTCATGCTCCACGGCCCACGGCCGGAGACTTCAGTCTTGATGGCGAACAGCTCAAGACTCATGATGTGATCCTAACGAAACCGTTCACTGAGGTACTCAAGTTAGACAACCATCAACGGATACAGTTCAGGCTTTGTCAGTTGCTCAAATCGCCAGTTCAATGTCTAGACTGATGCGGGTCGGCATCCCCATGTCTGTTCGGCTCACTGGCCTTAAGAGTGCATAGCTCACAATAGCCACACTATCCTCGAAGGAATGGCTTCATAATCACAGCTTAGCTAGGAGTTATTGTCAGCGACAACCACTATCGCCTGGCGTTAGCGACAGAAATCTCTTTTTGTACCCAGCCCAAACCATATATGGACAAACTATCCAGAAAACCCTGCAGCTACCTGTAGTGCCAGAAACACTGGACTTTCATAGCATACAGCACATGCACTTCGAGGGTATTTTCCTGGCATTTCCACTCCAATATTTCATGATACTCCACTTCATAGGCACAACCCACCGACTCCACACAATACTCGTTTATACACAAAGTCTTCTCCGGTGCGCAAAGTAAAACATCACCAATCCAGACCAAGCTGTCAAGATGGGCTTCACACAGTATGCCTATTCCATAATACGAATTTTCGGATCTATATTCAAGAATTCTTGGGGAATTCAAGAATCAACCCAACGAAAATCTCTCAACATTCCAACTTTTGGTGGGGGAAATCCATGTCTATGCCCAAAATAAGGACTTCACATGTCCAAGGAGGAAGATTGTTACCCTTGAAGTTCTCTTCAGAGTCATGACAAGGCTTTTCTACGCAGATGGAAACGATCGCCTCACTTTACCCTTCGCGATTCTAGCTTTGGCTCTTGATTCCAGCCCCAAGATCTCCTCCGGCAACTCAACAAGTCCACCCAAACCCTAGCAGTCGAGAGTTCTCTGCTCCAGAGCTCGGGAAGTAAGGAAGAGAGAGATAAAGGATAGAATGATTTCCAAAATCTCATTCCTCTATCGATAAGGCCTCGGGTTACATCCCAGCCATACGATAAACTTATCAAAACCAAGCAACGGCTCGGGTTAAAGCTGCAAAGGTCAACCACCACTCACTGGTCGCTCACCAGCCATCTGACACGAGTCACCGCTCGGCCATATCCACATTTTTCGACAAATCGTCGGACGGGACTGATTCCATCGAACGAGACTGATTCTGTCGATCGGGAGTAAGTTCGTCGAACGGGTTTGATTCACATAACAGGCCACAATCGTCAAACTCAGCTCGACGTTCGACATTTTCGTCGAGCTCCGCTTGACGATCTTCTCGACGATCCGCTCGACGATCTTCGTCGAGCTCCGCTCGACGATTTTCCTGTTCTCGCCAACTCCATTTTTGGGGTGTTACATAAGATTCAAAATCCAACGATTTTAAGTTTCTGAGTTTCTAGTTCAACACTTTCAAAGAAAGTCGGATCGATCGACTTGCAATCGTGTTTATTGTTTGTAATTTTGTTTTAAATACTGTAGGAGATTTTTCTCCGAGTTAGTAGATTTGTTTGTGAATCGAGAGTTAGTAGATCCGTTTGTGGATCGAGAGTTTGTTGATCCAGTTTATGGATCGAGTTGTATATCCGGTTGTGGATTGAGGTGTAGGAGAGTTTGTTCTCCGAGGTGTATGAGAGTTTGTTCTCCGAGGTGTAGGAGCGATGCTTCGAGTTGTAAGATTGTGATAATCTGAGAAAGGTGAAGTAGCCGAATCTATCCCTTCGTGATAGATAGGCGAGGCGGGACAGTGGACGTACCCAACTCCGGGAACCACTATAAAATCTCTCTGTTTGTGTGCTTGAATTTTTAGATAAATTTTATTCCGCAAAAAGACACAAACATCACCTATTCACCCCCCCCCCCCCCCCCCCCCCCTCCTCCTCTAGTTGAGGTAGGTAGATGCTAGATACTTTCAATTTGTTTTTCATTTTATCATATATGTCAATGCAGAATCCTCAATCATCATTAGGCACAATGAAGGACGATTTTAAAATTCCAGTTGAGCTTGTCACCTTTGTTGCTAAAAATTGTGTTTTCCATGGGAGTCCTAGTGAAGATGCAATATCACACATTGAGGTCTTCCTTGAGCTGTGTAGAACCTTACAGTACAATGAGGGTGATCAAGACAGTTCCAAGATCCATCTTTTCTCATTTTCGCTCGCAGGAAAGGCCAGAGAATGGTACAGAACTGTTTACCCAAGTGAGATTACATCCTAGGCGCAAGCTGAAGACCAGTTTGTAAACAAATAGTGCTCGTGTGAACTGTTATCTAGAAAGCATATGGAGTTGTTTACTTTTTCTCAGGATCCAGGTGAATCCCTTACAGAAGCATGGGATAGATTCCATTTGCTGCAGTCCTGGAACCGTGGTCATGTTGTGTATGGAGCTTCATGCCTCCAGACATTTTATTTCAGCATTCAGGAGCGGTTCAGACACATGTTTGACAGTCGTAGGTGGGGCACTTTTTAGTCGAGACATGCTTGATGCCTGGCGAATTGTGGATGATGTAATTCGAGCCAGTGGAATGTGGGGCAGGCCTCTCGAGTCCTGTCTAACTGAAAAGGCCAACCATGATGCTAGTTTTATTCAGAGTGAGCCCGATGCTATGGTTGGTGAGGACAAAATTTGTCAGTTTATGACGTGGTTCAAGGAGTGGTGGCAATCTCATGATTTGATCTATAAAAGATTATACGCTTTGTGCTCCACATCATAGACAAGATTCAATCTTTGGATAGCAGTTCAACTGAAACAGTTAACACAATGAATCTCAGATGTGGAAGAATAGTGGGGAATCGTGAACTTCAGGGCAGCCGGCCCTCCGTTCACATCGACGTGCTGATTGAGGGTGATCCTATTGTCGAACCGCCATCGCCTGCAGTACCAGATGTTTTGTCGCAATAGTAGAGTGTGATGAGACCTCCGTTCCCCCAGTGGCTGCGGAATCTCAGGAAAGAAAGGCAGCACTAGAAATTTTTGGACATGATGAAGGGTGTACATGTGAACATCCCTCTGATCGACATGCTTACGCAGGTTACGAATTAAAAATCTCTTGGCCAAGACAAGGACCTCAGAGGAGGTTGGTGAAATCTTGACCTTGGGGGAATGTCCAACCATGGCAGTGGGGCATTGGCCGGTAAAACAAAAGGACTTGGGGAGTTTCACCATTGCGCGCACTATTGGTCATTCCACCCATCATAGTGCACTGTGTGATTCCGGCGCTTCAATCAACCTCATTTCGCTATCTATTATTCGTGATCTCGGCACCGGTGTCCTTCGACCCACCAACATTATGTTACAATTGGCTGATCGGTCAAATAAAATAAAGATGGGAGTAGTGGAGGACCTGGCGGTGGCTGTCAATGGATTAGTTTTCCCTGCCGACTTCGTGATCTTAGATATAGACAATGTTGATGGGACGTTGATTATCTTGGGTCGGCCATTCCTTGCTACTGCAAGAGCGTTGATCGATGCCAAGAAAGGGTTGCTGACATTTCACCTTGGGATGGAAGTAACTACTTTCGACATGTATAGAGAGCCGATGGAGGTGGTGAGTGCTGAGCCAGAAATGCTTGAGTCAGTTGATGTGGAATCTGATGAACGTGCACCATTTCTATTTGATGGAGTTGACTGTGAGATGAATGATACTGGCAGTGACATACATGACATGTCAGGTGATATGCAAGACTTTGATTCAAACCCCACCCCAGTTTCATACTTTGTAGCTTCTGAGACGCCCTCACTTAAGCCACTTCCTGAAACTCTAAAGTATGTATTCTTGGGTGAGAGCAGGACGCATCCCATAATTATCTCGTCTCATCTTTCGAATGATAACGAGCATCAACTTGTTGAATTGTTGAAAGCACATAAGGAAGCATTTGTGTGGAAGATCTCAGATATCAAGTGGATCAGCCCCACGGTTTGTATGCACAAAATTATTTTGGAAGAAAGCTTCAAACCCACAGCGCAAGCGCAGTGTAGGTTGAACCCCAAGCTGCAGTAAATTGCCAAGGAAGAAATTATCAAGCTTCTCGACGCTGGCATCATATATCCATTAAGTGACAGTAGCTGGGTAAGTCCGGTGCAGCTTGTTCTGAAAAAGGGGGGAATTACCATCGTGCCTAACGAGAACAATGAATTACTTCCTACTCGGATGATTATGAGGTGGAGAGTGTGTATCGATTACAGAAAGCTCAATTTGATAACCAGGAAGGACCACTTCCCTTTGTCATTCATTGACTAGAAGCTGGAGAAATTGGCGGCACATGACTATTATTGCTTCCTCGACGGATATTCGGGCAATAATTAAATATTGATTGATCCTGCAGATCAGGAGAAGACCACATTTACTTGCCCATCCGGAACTTTCACTTTCAAACGTATGTTGTTCGGTATTTGCAATGCTCTGTCCACCTTCCAGTGCTACATGATGGCGATCTTCCATGATATGGTTGGTGACTTCTTGGAGATGTTCATGGGTGATTTCTCCTTGTTTAGAACTACCTTCAATACCGGGTTGAAAAACTAGCTTTGGCCTTGCAACACTGCAAGGACACTAATCTTGTTCTTAATTGGGAAAGTGCCACTTTATGGTTTGCGAAGGTGTAGTGTTGGGGCATAAAATTTCTTGTCGGGGATTGGAGGTGGACCAAGCAAAGATTGACACCATCAGAAGACTTCCACCACCATCTTCAGTTCGTGGAATTCGCAGTTTTTGGGTCATTCTTGATTCTAGCGGCGCTTTATCCAGAACTTCTCAACTATAGCTAAGCCGCTCTTAAATCTGCTTGGGAAGGATGTGAAGTTTGATTTTAATAACGATTGTCATCATGCTTTCAATAACTTGAAGAACTGTTTGACCTCTGCACCTATTCTATCATCTCCAGATTGGACCCTGCCATTTGAAGTGTTGTGTGATGCGAGTGATGTCGTTATTGGGGTTATATTGTGGCAGCATAGAAACAAGATCTTTCACACCATTTATTACGCAAGTCGAACTTTAAATGATGTGCAACTTAACTATACCATGACGGAAAAGGAGTTGTTAGCTGTCATATTCGCATTTGAAAAGTTCCACTCGTATCTTATTCTCTCAAAGGTAGTGGTGCATACTGACCATGCAGCCTTATAGTACCTCATACAGAAGAAGGATGCCAAGCCGCGGCTCATGCGTTGGATTCTATTGCTGCAAGAGTATGATATTGAGGTCCGCGATCGCCGGGGTGGGGATAATGTGATTGACGATCTCCTTTCGAGACTTGAGCACCATGGTGACCCTGAACCTCTGGGGACTCAAATTTCTGATACATTCCAGGATGAGAGCCTGTTTGTTATTGCGTCTTCTTCATCATGGGTACCCGGATTTTGCTAACTTCATGGCAAGCATGGCTCTTCCGCCACATTTGTCATACCGACAACGGAAGAAGTTTTTATCGGATGTCAAGTACAATTTTTGGTAAGATCCTCTTCTTTACCGCACATGTGTTGATTGAATCATTCGATGTTGTGCCCTAGAGTGTGAAGCTAAGGAGATTTTACAGCACTGCCACGATCGCGAGGCAGGTGGACATTTCGGTTTTGCAAGGACTACTCAGAAAGTGCTCCAAAGTGGGTTGTATTGGCCCACACTTTTCCGTGATTCTTTTGTTCATGTCAAAAAGTGCAACAAGTACCAACGCACGGGGAACATTCCTCGGCGAGTTGAAATGTCTTGGAACAATATGCTTGTATGTGTGCTATTCGACGTGTGGGGGATCGATTTTATGGGACTATTTCCCATCTCTCATGGGAAGCTGTACATTATCGTTGTTGTTGACTATGTGTCAAAATAGGTTGAGGCAGAGGCCGTTGCATCAAATGACGCCCGCACTGTGCTGCACTTCATCCACAAGAACATATTTTCCCACTTCGGTGCTCCACGGACAATAATCAGTGATGGCGGGAGCCACTTCTGCAATCAACAATTCACTCAACTGATGAAGCGGTTTGGTGTCCACCACAAGGTTGTGTTGGCATACCACCCCCAACTTATGGGCAGGTGGAAATCTCTAATAGAGAACTGAAGCGAATTTTGGAAACATTCATCCATTCCAACAGGAAGGAGTGGGCTAAGAAGGTTGACAAGGCTCTCTAGGCGTACAGAACTGCTTTCAAAGCACTGATCGGAATGTCACCTTTCCAGTTGGTATATGGAAAATCTTGTCATCTTCTAGTTGAGTTGGAACATATGGCTCTATGGGCCACAAAAATGCTAAATATGGATGACACGGCTGCCGCTAGCAAAAGATGCAGTCAATTATGTGAGCTCTACGAATTCTAGTTGCTTGCCTATGAGAACACTCACATATATAAGGAACGAACTAAGCAGTGGCATGATCGGCATATCGTTCCCAAGGAGTTCAAACCCGGTGACAGGGTGCTCTTGTACAACTCCAGACTAAGGCTTTTCTCTGGGAAGTTGAAATCAAGATGGAGCGGCACTTACACAGTCAAGAGTGTATCACAATTTGGTGCTATTGAGGTTCATGGTGACAAGGAAGGAACATTCAGGTCAATGGACATCGTTTGAAGCTTTTTGAAGGCAACATCGACTTGGAGGTGGCTCATTGTATCTTGCTACAAGATCCGGAGGGAATGTAGTTCTACCTTTCTTTCTCCATGCTCATTATTTAGCTTGTCTTGTTTCATTTTTTCCCTTATTGTTATTACCTTTTATTCGTTATTGTTAGACTGTGCTTTTATAAACAATAACACAGGTATTTGCTCTAGCTGGGACTTGTAACTTTAGCGCTCCGAGGAGAATGCTCAGAGCCTTGCCTGTTTGTTTTTTCTCGTATTTGTTTGTATGCGATGTTGATTAATAATACTTGTCTCGGGATCTGAGTTCTTTCCGCGGGTGGTGTTGGCATCTAAAAAAATATGTTTCGTTTTTTTTGCGGTGGCGATTCGGTTTTGGAGTTTGTTGATGTCTTCTGGTATGTTATTTTCAGAGCATGGGTAACGCCTCTCTAGACCTTTCTTATTTTATATTACTATCATCTCTTATTCATTTGTGATTTGCTCGAGTCTGGGGGAAGTGATCTCGTGTTATCCATGAATGCACATAGTGCACAGCATACTAGAAGTAATTTGCTTTTTATAATTATCATTTTCATATTCACCGCACATCGTGCACCCACATGAGCGCATACTTAACCACTAGTGCTTCTTTGAACAAATTCATTTCACGCGGGTAAATTGAAAATTTTGGTGTTGGCTTAAGATTGTGAGCCAGAGTAAAAATAAGACTCTTAGAGTGCTCCTAATCAGGATCTCGTGTTTCACGTAAAGTTTTGTGTAGAATAGTTTTTTATTTATGTTCGTAGATTTTATAATTTTCTTTGAGCGTAAAGAATGTTCATTTTACTCTAAAATGTGGTTGATCCGGCAAAATCAAATGGTGGTGTATGATTGCGTGTGACGTTCAGTAGCCTCGTATTGCTCGAGTCGGGGAGATGGCTAGTTTTTCTTGTTGGAAAAGAACTTGCCCCAAGCTATTCTCGAAGCATGGGTATAGGTTAGTGTTGCGGGCTAACTCGATGCCCCGGTCGGACCAGATTCAACTGGGCCGCGTTAGCTTGCGGAGCGGTCGAGCGCGCACACAGGCAGAGAAAAGGGAAGATCGACTAAAGATATGATGATGTGGAAAAACCCCTAAATTGAGTAAAAAATCCCGTGACCGGGTCTGTGCCGGTCAAAATCCACTAGCTGCTTACGGTTACAAGGCATTCGGTGAATCGGGGCAACAAGCCGCTCCCGTTACAACTTGAGGTGAGAGAAGAGGACTGCAGCTCCCCGCGTGCAACAGGTTGCTTCGTGGGAGCGCTTTGAGTACTAGAATTCGCCTGGCGGCACTAGAGCTCTGTAGCTTGGGTTGCAGATCCGTCGCGCGCCTACTTGCAAGGATCGTCTTCTTCCTCCTCTGCTCGCGTTGGTACCTGGGCATTCTCCGGCTGGTGGTGGTCTGTTGGTTCGTGGTAGCTCGCGGTGGTTCGAGGTGGCTGGAGGATGACCTGAGAGAGGAGTCTGACAGAGCTCTGACCTGAGGAAAAAGATGACCAGGAGCCAAAAGGTGAAAAATGAGAAGGCCCTGGGGCTCCTTTTATAGCCTCCAGGAGAGGATCCTGGCGGGCCCCACCGCCAATGTAGTGGGCTAGTGGGTGGTTACCCATCAGATCGGACGGCGAGGAAAGCCCACCGTGATCGGACGGTGGGCAGAACGTCCATGGCGGTGGGGCGGCCATGCGCCGGCGGTGGCCGGCCAAGGGGCGGCCTGGACCACGTCAAGGCCTGGCCGGTGCCTGCGGCCAGGCAGGCGGCGGCCTGGCCGTCGCATGCGGCCAGGCCGGCGGCGGCCTGGCCGGGTCCTGCGGCCCGGCCGGCGGCGGCCAGGTCGGCGGTGACCTGGCCGGAGTCCGCGGCCCGGCCGGCAGCCGCTTGGTCGGCGCCTGCGGCCAGGCCGGCGGCTGCTGGCCGAAGCCCGCGGCCGGGCCGGCCGCGGCCTGGCCGGTGGCGGGCTGGCTGGCCGGCCGCGCCCTGGCCGACGACACCCTGGTTGCGGCCTGGCCGGCTGCAACTGCCCGGCCGGCGGCGACTACTCCACCAGCGGCGGCCAGCCGCCGCCGGCGGCGGCCGGTGGTGGCGGCGGCCGGTGGTTACCCACCAATGAGGGTGGCTTTAGTGGAGAGATAGGGAGTGGGCCCCACCCCCCATGTTCTCCTCATTATGGGAGGTGGGGTTTGACTAGTCAACCCCATGATCTCCCATTTTGGGGGAAGTTCATGGGGGAGCATGCATTATAAATGATGGTGTAACCCATCAATTGCCCCCAAATCCTTGTTATTCGAGAGCGAAGCGAGCGAGGGAAGAAGGATTTCCTGCTGTCCCACTTTTCTACCGTCATGACAACCTCCGTCGAGCGGGTGGAGATGGTGAAGGGAAGTGCTTCTAAGGTATCAGGAGCAAAGCTTGTCGGGAAAAACGATGGCTGGAGAAAACGCCGACGTGGTTACGCGCATCCTTGCCACGCGGCCGCAGGCCGCGCCCATGCGCCCTGACTGGGCGTAGCCAGGCTGCGTGCGATCAGGCCGCGCGCTGGCAGGCGACGAGCGCAACCGGGCCGCGTGGGTAGCCGGCCGTGCGTGCGGCAGGCCCCGCGCGGGGCGGGCTACGCGAGGCGGGCCGGGCGCGCGACAGGCCTCGCGCGGGTGGCTGCGCGATGCAGGCCGCGCCCGCGGCAGGTCACGCGCGAGGCGGCCGCGCGCGGAGGATTGCGCACGCGGCAGTCCGCGTGTGAGGCGGCCGCGAGGTGGGTCGCGCGCGACAGGCCGCGTTCGGGTGGCCGCACAAGGCGGGCCGCGCTCGCGGCAGGTCGTGTGTGAGGCGGCCACGCACGGCGGACCGTGAGCTCGACAGGCCGCGCGCGGGCGGCCTGCGCAAGGCGGGCCGAGCGCGAGGCGGCCGCGCGAGACTGTCCGTGCTCGTGGCAGGCCGCACGTGCCCAGACCGCGCGTGCCCAGGCCGCGCGCGCGCCTAGGCCGCGCGCTCTACCCGGGTGCGCCTGCCCAGGCCGCACTCGCGCATGCCCAGGCCGCACTCGCGCATGCCCAGGCTGATCCCGCGCGCACGGCAGGCTGCGCGTGTGCGGGCTGCACGTGCCCTGGTCGGGTGCGCTCTGCGCGTGCACGGATGCGCGCCTCCAAGTCTTCACTTTCAGGGCAAATCTGACCTTTTTTTATTTCTGTGTTGTGCAGGTTTCGAAGCGTTCTTCCGGTCTGATGCACCTGCGCTCCTCTTTAACTGAAGATGGCTGACGATTTACGAAGTTTCGCTGAGGTCCGGCTTCTGTTTTCCGCCGTGCGAGGAGTTGATCGAGATCTTGAAGTTCTATGGGGTGCCAATTTCACAATTTGTCCCTGTTGGAATTGCCCGAATTATGGGCTTAGCTGCATTCTTTCGCGAGTATGGAGAACGGCTTTCCTTGGACCAATTCCGAGATTGGTGTGACATTCGCTCTGATGGCGGCGAACGGGTGGAGGTTCGCAGCAACAAAAGTTGGTTGGAGTTTGAAGCTCGAAAAGATCATCGGCACGGGAACACTCTGTTTGTGTATGTTAGGAATTCATGGGCCCTTCCCGAGGCATGAGACATGCTACCAGACTGCTGCCATTGAGTGAGGGGGAAGGAACGAGAATTTTCTCCGGTGCTTGGGTTTTCAGAGCCTCGTGAACTAGCCAAACATCTTTTCAATATTTTTGTCTATGTGGAGGAGAAGGGTCTGCTGCGGTGTGGCATCTCCTCTGACACAGCCCAGGCTGCCGGGACTTCTCAGGAAGGGAGACAAAAGCGGAAGGCTGTGGTGGCCCCTTCTGTTGTCCTTGACACGGTGGCGGCGGCGGCCCCTTCTAATGCATGTACCGAGTCGACACCCGAGGTGCAGATACTTGCGTCCCCAGTTCCTCAGGTGTCTCCGGAGGCGGTGTCCCCTCGGATGTCCTCCTCCTTGAGGGCGATGAGTGATACGGTAAGTGCCTTGGTTTGTTGCGGAGATTTTTTTGTCATCTTCATTATTCGGTACTAACCTTCACCTTTTCCTTTGTGCAGATAGAGACTCAAGCCCAAATTGCGGTGACCTGGAATAATCACTATGTGAGTTTGAAGGACGGGTACCTTGCCCTTCAGGAGAAGCTCCGGTTGACGTCGAGTTTGCTTGTTTCCTTGAGGGAGGAGCATGATCGGGACGTTGTGCGGTTTCGCCGGACCGGGTCAGTGCTGAAGTCCGAGCTAGAGGACGCGCGTGCAGCTTTGGAGGTGGAGAAAACTCTGGTGGAGAGGACCACCCAGATGTTGAAGCACTCGAAGGAGGATACCTTGGGCTTGGAGATCGAGTTGCAGGCAGCACGGGATGAGGTCTCCGGCCTCGATACTCAGCTACGGGAGGTGAAGGCCCAATTAGAGATGTTGTCTTCTGACAGCCATGCGTCGGAGGTGAAGGCCGCAGGACTTGTAGAATACCTGGACTCGCTGGACTACATGTGAGACTGCAGCTTGATTGCGGAGGAGGTTCGCGACGAGATTTGGTCCAAGGAGGTGGAGCCCCGGATGGACGATGTTCGTGAGCTAGCGCTTCGGCGCGGTGTCTCGAAGGCTTTTCGCCTAGTTAGCAAGAGTCTGGGATGTGACACATCCGGCCTTAGCTTTGCGGACATTTCTGAAGACAAGCGTTCCGGCTCGGACGACGAGTAGTAGCCTTTTGTTTTTTGCTTTTGTATATTTGTACTTTGCCATTTAGCCAGTTGTATTGTTTTTTAACGTTATTCTTTTCATGTCATCTTAGCTGTCTTGTATGATATTAGTTTGGTTTTGTTAACGCGTCTTTAGTCTGCGGCTTTGTTTGTGCGGCTTAAGTTTACAGCTGAGTTTGTGCGAGGGCTGCTCGCGGCTTCTTCATAAGGGGGGCAGACCCCCACGGGGTGCGCAAGTCGGGCTCATGGCTTAGGTTGTGCGAGGGCTGCTCGTGGCTTCTTCGTGAGGGGGCAGGCCCCCACAGGGTGCGCGAGGCGGGCTCGGGGCTTGGATTGCACGAGGGCTGCTCGCGGCTTCTCCGTGAGGGGGCAGGCCCCCACGGGGTGCGCGAGTCGGGCTCGCGGCTTGGATTGCACGAGGGCTACTCGCGGCTTCTCCGTGAGGGGGGCAGGCCCCCACGGGGTGCGCGAGTCAGGCTCGCGGCTTGGATTGCACGAGGGCTGCTCGCGGCTTCTCCGTGAGGGTGGCAGGCCCCCACGGGGTGCACGAGTCAGGCTCGTGGCTTGGATTGCACGAGGGTTGCTCGCGGCTTCTCCGTGAGGGGGCAGGCCCCACGGGGTGCATTAGTCGTGCTCGCAGCTTGGATTGTATGAGGACTGCTCATGGCTTCTCCGTGAGGGGGGCAAGCCCCCATGGGGTGCGCGAGTCGGGCTCGCGGCTTCTTCGTGAGGGGGCAGGCCCTCACGGGTATTTGAGTGCATTAGCTTTCTCGTTTGAGTGGACAGCATTTGCAACATCACAATGAAATACTTAAGCAAAGATAACTTCTGCGGGTCCAGGCCTGCAGCTTACACACACCATAGAGTTCTTTGTTCTGAAGAAAGAAATGCGTTACACAATCAAAAACATAAAGTTGGACATCACTGGTAAAATCGGAGCAGGTTTTGCGCATTCCAGGTGTGGGGGAGGGTCTTTCCCTCAGCGTTGCGTAGCTTGTACGTTCCTGGTTTCACCATGGCTGTGACGACAAAGGGTCCTTCCCAGGTCGCGGATAGCTTGTTGCCTTGCGTTCCTTTCCCAGCTGCCTCCAGAGTGCGAAGGACCAAGTCTCCAACGTCGATTGGTCGGGGCCTTACCCTGCGGTTGTAATAGCGGGCTGCATGCTGCTGGTAGGCCGTAGTGTGGAGGGCAGTCTCTTCGCGGATCTCTGAAATCAAGTCTAGATTGTCCCGGAGAGCGTCGTCGTTTGTCTGGGGACTGAAGTTGGAGACCCGGGGGCTTGGGATGCCGATGTAGACCGTGATGATAGCTTCAGTTCCATAACAGAGATTGTACGGTGTTTCTCCAGTCGGGGTCCTTTTCGTTGTCCGATACTCCCACAACGTTGGGGAGTGCGTCGACCCGTTGCCCTTTAGCGTCTTCAAGTCGCGCCTTTAGTCCCTTCAGAATGGTTCGGTTGGTCACTTCCACCTGCCCATTGGACTGAGGATGTGACACAGCCGTATGCCGCAACTCGATTTTTAAATCCTCGCACAACTTGGTGAATGATTTCCCCGTAAACTGAGTGCCATTATTGGTGATGATAATCGCTGGTATGCCAAAACGGCAGATGTTGTTCTTCCACACGAACTGCTTCGCGTTCTCCTCAGTAATTTTTTCGAGAGGCTCCGCCTCTACCCACTTGGTGAAGTAGTCGATGGCCATGATGATGAATTTCCTCTGTCCTGAGGCCTGCGGTAGCGGACCGAGGAGGTCTATTCCCCACTGAGCGAATGGACAAGCTCCTTGCAACGTGTGAAGGGCAACGGAAGGTTGTCGGGGGATGTTGGCGTGCAGCTGGAAACTCTTGCACTTATAAGCAAAGTCTGTTGCTTCCTTTTTCATGGTTGGCCAATAAAAACCTTGACGCAGGATTTTTCGGGCCAAGGCCTTTCCTCCTAAATGCTCTTCGCAGACTCCTTGATGAACCTCGCGGAGGGTATATGAAAGTGAGCTGTTAGATCAGGAATACTCTAGAGGGGGGGTGAATAGAGTATTCAGGTTTTATAAAATTTTCAATTTATTTTATCTAGTGCAGGAATAAAATTCAAAGCATAAACAGCAAACCTAACAACTAACACAGCCACAGCAAGAAACAAAAGAAAAGGGCAATCCAGACAACACAAGAATTTATAGTGGTTCCCCTAAACTTGGGTACATCCACTCTTCTACCACCCAGGTAGGAATCCACTCAGATTTTTGATCAGGTGTCTGACACCAATGAGCTTTTTATCAGGTGCTCAAAAAACCAAACCTCAACTCTTTTGATCAGGTGACTTGCAACCAGGAATAACTTTTGAAGGGAGTTATAACCCTTTATACAGTGGGGGTGAGAGATGATATGGTCTTCTCTTTCTCAATATACAACTGAGAAGACTTGTGGATATTGATTTTAGCAAAGGCTCCCCCTGAGGAATAGAATGGTTCAGAGAGATGGAGCCTTGCTGTAGGGTGATAGGCCTTCAGTAGTTCAGCCTTCATCAGTAGCTATTCAGGAACTTCTTTGACAGATAAAGTTGTAGTTGTCCTTGAAGTGTCCTGGAGTGTTGAAGACAGAAGGCTCTTGATTTTGATTTTGTGTTCTTCTTCTTCAGATAGCTGATGATCTTCAGAAATCTATGGAAGAAAATGCAAAGAGATTTCTTGATTCAGTCTGATTGTCTTTTTCTCTGTATGTGACTGTGTTCTTCTATATTCTCTATCAGATCTGTTTTTTTCTGGAAAGGAGAGGAAAATTGCTTTTATATTTCCTGTCAAAATTCACTTTCGAAATTTGAAATTCTCTGAAATCAATGCTGACGGCCTTGAGAATAATCTGCATTGATTTATTTCCCCAACTGTCCAATGGAAAAACGGCAGGCAATAATCCTGGAGAAGATCATAATCAATGCTCTGTCTAATGGTTATATTCTAGAGAATATTTGAGCATTAATTATTCAGGAATTATTGCAGTAAGAAAGGGACAGAAGGATGGAAAATAACTAAGTCTGGATTCGTCGAACTGATAATAGAAATCGTCGAGCTGAGTTCACAGTTCGTCGAGCTAAGTTGCTGAGTTCGTCGACCAGATGACTTCTGTACGTCGAGCTGAGTTCCAAGATCGTCGAGTAGAGAGCATAACTATATTCTCTAGAAACTTTGCCTTTTCTGTGTATGGAGTTCGTCGAGCTAATAACTGGTTTCGTCGATTGAAGTTCAGCAAAATATTTCTGGACTTAGAATAATTTCAGATGCTTCTGGATGAAAGTGTTGAAGTGTGAAAGTTATGAGGATAGATCTTAACTTAACTAATTAGAGTTATATACTAAGTAAAGCAAATCACAGCACAAAAATAATGCAAGAAGATCAAGCAACACAGAAGACACAAGGATATATAGTGGTTCCCCAACCTGGGTACATCCACTCTTCTACCACCCTGGTAGGAATCCACTCAGATTTTTTATCAGGTGCCTGACACCAATGAGCTTGATCAGGTGCTCAAAAACCAAATCTCAAGTCTTTTGATCAGGTGACTTGCAACCAAGGGGGTTAACTTTTGAAGGGAGTTATAACCCTTTTTATAGTGGGGGGGGGGGAAGAGTTGATAGTGTCTTCTCTGTCAACAATCAGAGAGAAGACTAGTGGATATTGATGTTAGCAAAGTCCTCCCCCTGAGATGTTGAATGGTTCAGGGAATAATAGGAGCTTTGCTTCAGGGTGATAGGCCTTCAAGCTTGCAGCCTTGACTAGCAGAGATTCAGGAACTTCTTGACTGATAGGTGTTTGTTGTCCTTGAAGTATCCTGAAGAGTATAAGGAAGAAGAAGACTCTTGATATGAATGGATGTTATTCTTCTTCAAATTGTTGTCACTTCTCTGCTCTATGGCTTTTAGTTGTTTTGATGATATTGGCCTGAGTGTTCTACTTGTTGATCAATGTCTGTCACTTATTGTCACTTTCCCTATCTTTGTGTTTCTTGTTATCTCTGTATATATTTGGACATTTGAATTCCTTAGTCTTGATGGCGGAAGAAACATTCCCGAGAGTAGAAGATGCTTTGGGAATTGATCCTGACTTAATTCTTCTGTAATTGTCCGTTTAAACGGCTATTATCACTGGAAATGTTGACTGTAGTTAATCCTCAATTAATTCTGCCAACTGTAATTGATTGCGCATAATTCGTCGACCTGAACTTGGAGTTCGTCGAGCTGTCTTGAGTGTGTCGACACAAGCCCTGTGTGTCGACACAGTTAGCTTCAGGTGTCGACACAGTTGGTGTCGACAGACATTCTATGTGTCGACACAATTCTTCTGTGTGTCGACACAGTCTGGTTCCTTTGTTGATCTTTGAGTTTAGCGATCGTCGACCTGAGCTCGGAGTTCGTCGAGCTCTGGTGGAATTCGTCGAGCTGAACTTCTTGCTTGAGACCAGAGTTCGTCGACCTGAGTTCAGAGAAGCAACTCATAATTCGTCGACCTGAGTTTGACGTTCGTCGAACTGAGTTCGACTATCGTCGAACTGATTTTCTGACTGAACTACATTTCTTAGAATTCTTTTAAGGCAAATCTGGAAATAAACCTATGACTCATGACTATACATTTTGGGTCAGTTTAAGCAAACCTAATAGTGATCCTTGCCCAAATCATAATTGTGGTTCCAACAATCTCCTCCTATTTAGGTGAGGACACTATTTGCATAAAAAAACACATAAAAATACAAAGCAAAAATAATCTGCTTGATTTATAAGATTTTCAGCAGATTTACATGGATGCTTTTATAAATAGAATGAAAATAAAATAAAAGAAAGTTATTCTATTGCTGCATCTTCCAAAGTAGTTTCCTCTGTATAATGCAAACAATCTCCCCTAATTACTTTTCCTTGCCCAAATTCCTGGCCCAAATCTGAGTAGACTTTATAATTTGTTAGAATAATTAGTCTCTCTACTGCCGTAGCCTTTTTCAAACAATTTCTCAGTATACAGCCACTGATATATCCTTGATATTGGCTGAGACTATTGATTTTGAGTACTGTCAAATCTCACTACTTCATTGTGGTAAAGCATGACTTGTCCTGCAAAGAGAGGTTAGAAGTTCTGGACCCAGATTACCTTGGGTCCTGGTTCCCTTTTATAATAATTAGAAATGAAAGAGCATTTAGGTTGATCCTTGTATCCAAGTGGATGATATTTCCTAGGAGGGATTATCCACTTAATGAAAGGATTTTTAGAATGCGGACTTTGATGATAATTTTGAAGAGAACAAAAGTTTTTGCTCTGAAATCTTGAGTTCGACGAATTAAATTACTTTCATCGAGCTGAGTTCGACGAATGGTATTGAGTTCGGCGAGCTCTGTTCACAGAATGACTTTTTGTATTCCATTTTCGTCGATCTCTGTTCGACAAATTATATCTATTTCGTCGACCATAGATTCCTGAACAGTTGAAAGAAAAATCTCTGTTCATAGTTCGTCGAGCTGAGTTCGACAAATAGTATTAATTTCGTCGAGCTCGGTTCGACGAACTATTATGAAAAAAGAATTTCTGAAGATTTTAGTTTGATTTGGGAAAACTTCATTTATTTTGTCTAAATCTATTAATTGTTCTTTTTCTTTAACTGATTCTAATGAGGCTATTTGTTCAGAAGTATTTTTTAAATCTACTTTGAGTTTCATATTTTTAGAAGATAAATGATGTACTTTCTCTTTAAGAATGTTTATTTCTTTTTCAGATTGAATTAATTTTTTACATAGGATTTTAAAAATGTTCTTTAAAATGATCTGAAGAAAAATTAAAGGAAGAGATTACCTGATCCTCTTCTTCTGATTCACACTCTGATTCTTCTTCAGAGTCTGTTTCTACATCAGTGTTGCTGCAAGAAGCATTTATTATCATTAAGCAAAATGCTCTTGCTCTTGCTTATTCTTCATCTTCAGTTGTGCAGGATGAAGCATCTGAGTCACTCCAGGTTGTAGCTTTAAGGTTTCTTTCTTTAGCTGATCCTGCAGCCAATGATGTGAGAGAGTCACACATCTCTTTTGCACATGAACATTCAGCAAGTTCCTCAAAGATGTCATCAGACATTGATTGTGTCAGGATGTTCATTGCTTGTGCATCAGCAATCTTTAACTTTTTCTGGGTATCTGTCCATTGAGATGATGGAACGGTATTGATGCTTGATGTTTCCTGAGATTGAGTTGGACCTGACAAAATAGATTTAAAGATGTTTTCATCAATGGTGTCCATATAAAATCTAATCCTTGTTTTCTATAGTGCAAACTTATCAAGATTGCACATAGGTGGTCTGGTGCTTGAAAAGTCTTCAATTTGTGCCATGATAAACTCTAAAGATATTTAAGATCTATCAGATCGTTTTGGTTCAGGTGTTAGCCTGTACAACCAAAGTAACTCCCTCTAATACCAATTGAAGGTTATGGGGATAGATCTTAACTTAACTAATTAGAGTTATATACTAAGTAAAACAAATCACAGCACAAAAATAAAGCAAAAAGATCAAGCAACACAGAAGACACAAGGATATATAGTGGTTCCCCAACCTGGGTACATCGACTCTTCTACCACCCTGGTAGGAATCCACTCAGATTTTTGATTAGGTGCCTGAAACCAATGAGCTTTTGATCAGGTGCTCAAAAACCAAAGCTCAAGTCTTTTGATCAGGTGACTTGCAACCAAGGGGGTTAACTTTTGAAGGGAGTTATAACCCTTTTTACAATGGGGGGGGGAAGAGTTGATAGTGTCTTCTCTATCAACAATCAGAGAGAAGACTAGTGGATATTGATGTTAGCAAAGTGCTCCCCCTGAGATGTTGAATGGTTCATGGAAAAACATGAGCTTTGATTCAGGATGATAGGCCTTCAAGCTTGCAGCCTTGACTAGCAGAGATTCAGGAACTTCTTGACTGATAGGTGTTTTTTGTTCTTGAAGTATCCTGGAGAGTATAAGGAAGAAGAACACTCTTGATATGAATGAATGTTATTCTTCTTCAGATTGATGTCACTTCTCTGCTCTAGGGTTTCTAGTTGCTTTGATGATATTGGCCTGAGTGTTCTACTTGTTGATCACTTCCTGTCACTTGTTGTCACTTTCCCTGTCTCTGTGTTTCTTGTTATCTCTGTATATATTTGGACATTTGATTTCCTTAGTCTTGATGGTGGAAGAAACATTCCCGAGAGTAGAAGATGCTTTGGGAATTGATCCTGACTTAATTCTTCTGTAACTGTCCGTTTGAACGGCTATTATCATTGGGAATGTTGACTGTAGTTAATCATCAATTAATTCTGCCAACTATAATTGATTGCGCATAATTCGTCGACCTGAACTTGGAGTTCATCGAGCTGTCTTGAGTGTGTCGACACAAGCCCTGTGTGTCGACACAGTTGGCTTCATGTGTCGACACAGTTGGTGTCGACAGACATTCTATGTGTCGACACAATTCTTCTGTGTGTTGACACAGTCTAGTTCCTTTGTTGATCTTTGAGTTTAGCGATCGTCGACCTGAGCTCAGAGTTCATCAAGCTCAGCTGGAATTCGTCGAGCTGAACTTCTTGCTTGAGATCATAGTTCATCGACCTGAGTTCAGAGAAGCAACTCATAATTCGTCGACCTGAGTTCGACGTTCGTCGAACTGAGTTCGACGTTCGTCGAACTGAGTTCGACTATCGTCGAACTGATTTTCTGACTGAACTGCATTTCTTGGAATTCTTCTAAGGCAAATCTTGAAATAAACCTATAACCCATGACTATATATATTAGGTCAGTTTAAGCAAACCTAATAGTGATCCTTGCCCAAATCATAACTGGGGTTCCAACAAAGTGAAGTATCCAGAATTCGTCGACCTAAGAATTGGTTTTGTCGAGCTGAGGACCACTAACTGTTGCTGGATAACTCTAGCTATTGTGGTCAGAGTTCGTCGAGCTGAGAATCAAGTTCGTCGACCAAAGTCTGACTCTGGACTTAGAATAAAGAGATGTTTTCTGATCTTGAAGTGTTGAAGTATAGTGTCCAAAGTTCGTCGACCTGAGTACCAAGTTCGTCGAGCTCACCTCAGAGAATTTACTCTGAGATCGTCGAATTGAGCAAGACTTTCATCGAACTGCATTCGACGAACGTCGAACTGCATTCGACGAACATCGAACTCATTTTACTTAATTGAAATATGTCTAAGTCTTGAGTCTCTGGCAGTGTTGATGGCTGCTCCTTGCAGTGTTGATTCTAAGGACTTGGTCTAGACTGTAGGGCGCAACTATGACCCTGACTATACATGTTGGGTCAATTGATCCTAACTTAGTGAACCTAACCCAAATCAAACTAGGGATCCAACAATCTCTCCCTATTTTGGTGAGGTCACTAATTACTGGCTCAGACTAGAACTGAAAATAAACAAAGCAAGAAAATATATATCTGGCAGAGATCAATAATACATACAACAGATATATTTATATAGATAAACTTTGTTCAGAAATAGAAAGCAGTTTTAAAAACATAACAGAAATAAAACAGACCAGAACTTATTTCTTTTGCTTCTTTTCCTTTGGCTTTTCTTCTTTGCTCTTGGCTCCTGGCTTAGTGAAGACAATCTCTCTTTTAGGATCAGAAGCTTGTACTTTAGTCATGGTCATGTCAGCAGCCCCTATAATCTTCAAAGATGTGGCTCTGGGGACAACTGCTTCTGGGTGCAACTTCATGTAGTCATCAATATTGAAAAACTTCTTTGCTTTCTCAAACCTTTTGAGCTCTTCTTTCCTGTACATAGACATTGTGGAATACTCAGAATGATCCTTTCCTTCAGCTTTGGCCTTGTTAATCATAGAAAGGCCTATAAGTTCTTGGAACCTGGCCATTCTAGCTGTATTAGCTGTTTCAGGATCTTCAAAAGGAACAGGAGGAGAATTTGGTCTTTTAAGACTTTCAGCTTTCTGATCTGTAGGGAATGATAGCTGTTGTTGATGCTGCTGCCGTGGTTGATGCTGAGATTGATGTTGCTTTCCTGAGGAGTAATACCTGTGCTGGCTGCTTTCAGAAGAAGATCTCCCTTGATGTCTCTGATATGTTTGGAATTGGGTAGATCTTTGGGAAGTTGTGCCTGAAGCACCAGCAGCTGGAGGAGGAGGAGGAGGTGGATCTTTTCTGTATTTCTGAGATGGAGGAGGGGAATATATTCTGCTTCTCTTCCTCTCTTTCTGCTCATTCTTGGATAGCCACTGTAACACCCCCTATCCGTCGCATAGCATATAGCAGTAGGTCCGGCCGGGGCCCGACGCCATATACCACAGACAGACCGGGTGGTTACTTATGGAAACCATCCAACCAATCTCAACGTCCTACACAGAGCATTCTAGCGGAAGCAGTTTATATAAGTTGCAAAACAAGAACCCAACAACAAGCATGAATGTCCACTAACATGATAATAGGAATGTTATTACAAAATACCCAAATTCGGCCTTAAGGCCTTACAGAACGTTCCACTTGTTTAACACATGATTTACAAACCTCGGCACGCAGGCCGGCCATACATGAATAAAACATAAAACATTTCCATTCGTGCCTTCGAGGGCCAGCTTCGCAAAAAGGGCTTTAGCCCGCTATTGACCGCTTGGTCCAGCTGCACCTGCAAGCAAACAAACCACCGCACGGTGGCAAGCAAGGCAACGGTCAGCAATGCTGACCAAATTATAACGATCCCGCCCCCAACTCGGGGCGGCGATGCTCCTTTCCTGCATTTCATTAGCATAAGCGAGCAATTTATAACCATAGCCATTTCATCACAGGCGTTGGCTCGCACGGCCATACGCCCCGTGCACTCAGGGCACATTCTCGGTGAACCGGTCGATGTCACGTCAATTAAAGCCATTAACATTCCGGACTCACCACCGCCACTTAGACGGTCATTCCTATGAGCAATTCGTCTTCATGGTATTGGTCACGTCAATTTAAGCCATTGACCACCGAAGACCCCCATCTATGCCAACGGCGAGTGCCATGTAACTTTAGGTCTCTCAAACCCGAACGACATAAAGCGGGTACGGCTCCATCTAACCCATGCTCACATCGCAACGGCATTTTAAGCCATTTGCGCGGGTCAAACTTTCACCGAGTCCCATTCTACCGTAAGACACATAACCCCGTTATGTTCATGTTGGCTCTCAGGCCACCAAGTTGGCAAGACCTCGTGTCCGCCCAGTTTTCCGGGTGCACCTTTGGGTTAGTCCCCAAGGCTCCCTGCTGCAATCTACCGCGTAGAAAACCCGAAAAACACCCAATAGCACGGAGTCTTCTCCGGCCTTATGCAATGCAACATCACCGATCCGAACTACATGTCCGGGTAGGCTTCAACCAAAATGCCTATGTCCGTTCTCGCATACGGACTCTAAACAACGGGGACTTCACATATCTACCCGAAGGAACGCCTCCAACTCTCCGCAAACTCGCGAGAGCGGGCTTCCTATGCAAAGAAAGAGAGCTATCATGCTCACAAGTGAGGATCGTTACCCTTGCGGTCCTCTTTGGCGCCATCGAAAAGTAATCGGATGGAAATCACCGCACTTGCGTTGCCTCCGTGGATCCGGAGTCGGCTTGCGATTCGGAGCTCCGAAGCTCCTCCAATGGCGGATCTAGCTCCTCTTCTTCTTGCCTTAGCTCTTCTTTCTCCAAGGGTTTGGAGAGAGAACAAGTGGAAAAAGTGAGGGTTTTCTAAGTCAAAACCTGGGTATATCCCTTCAGGAACAACCCCCAGCCGTTGGATCTTCAGTCAAAGAAATGAACGGCTTCGATTCGGGGCTGAAATGCCCAATCTGGACCGAACACGGCCTGGCACACGCCCGTGTCCAGGGCCGTGTGCCTCATTCGCCGTCAAAATCGAATCACCTGGAACCTCACACGGGTATTGAACACGCCCGTGTTCGAGCTGACATGCCCGTGTTCCACTTGACACGGCCGTGTAGCTGGCCGTGTACCCCATGATTTTTCGCCGTTTTCAACCCGAGCACTGCACGGGTTCTAGGACACGCCCGTGTCCTTGCCCGTGTCACCTTGACACGCCTGGGCTCCAGGCCGTGTACATGGTCTCGACACTTCGTGGCTAAGTGTCGACACGGGTCGACACGCCCTGCGACACGCCCGTGTCGCAGGCCGTGTGCCATGTCTCGACACATTGTCGACACCAAAGTGTCGACTTCGCGGGACGAGTGTCGACACGGGTTGACACGCCCTGCGACACGCCCGTGTCGCAGGCCGTGTGCCGTGTCTCGACACAACGTCGAAGCACTGTGTCGACTTCACGGCTAAGTGTCGACACGGGTCGACACGCCCTGCGACACGCCCGTGTCGCAGGCCGTGTGCCCAGTCTCGACACAATGTCGAGACCAAAGTGTCGACTTCACGCCTTAGTGTCGACACAGGCTTGACACGCCCTGGGACACGCCCGTGTCCCAGGCCGTGTGCCTGCAGCCAGAACTCAAACTGGCCCAAATTATTCCCCTCTGCTCCTTTGAGTTTCGGGGCGTTACAACTCTACCCCTCTTAAAAGAATTTCTCCCACGAAATCACATAAAGGGAAAAACATGTACAAAACAAAATTTGTACCTGAGCGGAACAACTCCGGATATTCGTCAAGCATCGTCTGCTCTCGCTCCCAAGAGAGCTCCTCACGACCGCAATTGTCCCACCGGACTTTGACCATCCTGATCTCTTTATTGCATAGTCGCTTGACCTCCGAATCCTCAATTCGCACGGGCTTGACCTTTGTCGTTAGCCCACTATCCACCGGCACTTGATCGACCGCGATTACTTGCGTAGACTCTTGCACCGCCTTCCGAAGCACCGAAATATGGAATACATCATGTAAACCACTTAGCTCCACTGAAAGCTTCAGCCGATAGGCCGCTTCTCCTACTCGCTCCAGAACCTCGAACGGTCCAAGGTACCTCGGGCTTAGCTTTTTCAATCGCCGCACCCGCGAGACACCCTTGAACGGCTTGATCTTCAAGTATACATAATCGCCCACAGCGAACTCCACGTTCCTGTGCTTGGCATTATAGTACTTTGCTTGCCGGTCCTGAGCGATAAGCAACCTCTCCCGAATGGTTCTCACCAACGAAGTAGCATCCTCCACTTCCGATCGCTTATACAACTTCGACTCGCCCGTTTCTAACCAAGACAATGGCGTGCGACATCGTCTACCATAAAGGGCCTCGAAAGGCGCCATCTGAATACTTGCTTGGTAGCTGTTGTTGTATGCGAACTCCACCAAATAAAGGTGGTCCTCCCATTGCTTTCCAAAGTCCAAGACACACATGCGAAGCATGTCTTCCATGGTTCTATTGACCCTCTCGGTCTGCCCATCCGTTTGCGGATGGAAGGCTGTGCTAAACTTCAGCTTTGTTCCCAACATTTGCTGCACCAGCCTCCAATCATTGGACGTGAACCGCCCATCACGGTCACTCACGATGCTGCGGGGCACACCATGAAGCCGCACTATGTTATCCACATAAAGCTTTGCCAGCTTCTCCACCGGATCATCCTTCCTATGCGGAATAAAATGCGACACCTTTGTTAATCGATCGACCACCACCCAAATGGCGTCGTTCCCCTTCTGCGACCTTGGCAAACCATGCACAAAGTCCATAGAGATGTCGTCGAATTTCCACTCCGGAATAGGCAAGGACTTAAGAAATCCTCCCGGCTTTTGGCACTCCGCCTTTACCAAGGCGCAAGTTTGGCACTTCGCTACGTATAGCGCCACATCCTTCTTTAAACCCGGCCACCAAAATAGCTTCTTTACATCACGGTACATCTTCGTGCTCCCCGGGTGAATCGAGTACTTGGTATGGTGCGCCTCGTACAACAACTCCACCCGTAAATTGCCCACACTTGGGACGCACAAACGACCGTCTTTCCACAGCAATCCGTCCTCCACAACGAATTGGGAATTTGACCCATCCAGAGCCTCTAACATGAACTGCTTCATATGAGCATCCATATCCAAAGCCTGTCGAATCCGATCAGCCAGGTCATATTGGACTTCAGTCCAATTCAGCACTGCTTCAGCACTAGATTGTCTATCCACACAAACAATCTCCAACGCCTCCAGCTCCTGCACCAACCGCTCATCATGCACTGATAGCCAATTCGCTTGAGCTGGGGCTCGGCGACTCAACGCGTCCGCAACCGCATTCCCTTTGCCAGGCACGTAGTGGATCTTGAATGTATAGTCCCCCAGGAACTCCATCCACCTACGCTGCCGCATATTCAGATCTTTCTGATCAATCATGTACTTTAGACTCTTGTGATCGGTGTAGATATCAATCTTCACACCGTATAAATAGTGTCTCCACAGCTTCAAGGCAAAAATCACGGCCGCCAACTCCAAGTCGTGGACCGGATAATTCCTCTCGTGCACTTTTAGCTGTCTCGAGCCATAAGCTATCACGCTGCCGTGCTGCAATAGCACGCAACCCAAACCGCTGCCCGAAGCATCGCTATATATCTCATAGCCTTCGGTTCCAACCGGCGAACTCAGCACAGGCGCCGTGGTCAACCGACACTTTAACTCCTCAAAAGCTCGCGCGCACTCCGGCATCCAAACGAACTTATGATCCTTCCTCGTCAAAGTAGTGAGAGGTAACGCTAACCGCGAGAAGTTCTCTACGAAGCGCCTATAATAGCCGACAAGCCCCAAAAAGCTCCAGACTTCTGCTACCGTAGCAAGCTCAGGCCACTCCCGTATCGCAACAATCTTCGCCGGATCCACAGCAATACCCTCTCCACTCACTATATGCCCGAGGAACGCCACTGACGATAGCCAAAACTCGCACTTCGAGAACTTGGCATACAACTGATTTCTCCTGAGTGTCTCCAACACCAAATGGAGATGCTTGAAGTGATCCTCCTCACTTTGCGAGTACACCAAGATATCGTCGATGAAGACGATCACGAAATGGTCCAAGTACTCCCTGAACGTTCTGTTCATCAAATCCATGAACACTGACGGCGCATTAGTCAGCCCAAACGGCATGACCGTAAACTCATAATGCCCGTATCTCGTACTAAACGCTGTCTTCGGGATATCACTCTCCCTTATCCGCAGCTGATAGTACCCAGCCTTGAGATCCAACTTCGAGTACACCGTCGACCCGACTAACTGATCGAAGAGATCATCAATCCGAGGGATCGGGTACTTGTTCTTCTCAGTTAGCTTATTTAGCTCCCGATAATCAATACAAAGCCTCAAGCTTCCGTCCTTCTTCTTAACAAAGAGGACCGGTGCGCTCCAAGGCGAAGAACTCGGGCGCACATACCCTTGCTCCAACAACTCTTGCAATTGAACTTTCAGCTCCGCCATTTCCTTAGGCGCTAGCCGATACGGAGATCGTGACACAGGCTTTGCACCTGGCACTAGCTCGATAGTAAAATCTATCTCCCGTTGAGGCGGGGCTCCAGGAAGATCTGCGGGGAACACATCAGGGTATTCCGATACCACTGAAATACAATCCAAAGCGGGCTTCGACTTTGCAACCTCCACAAGTGTAAAGAACAGTTCTGCTCCGGCACGAACCGCCTTCACCACCTGAAGAGCAGACATCAACGTCTTGCTCGACCCCTTTAAGCCCGTAAAAGTCGTCTCACGACTTGCTCCCAGCTTGACTTCCTTGCTACCGCAATCTATATGGGCCTGCTGCTCCGAGAGCCAGTCCATTCCAAATATGACGTCGAACTCCACCAACGGAAGTAAGGACGCCCGCAGGTCAAACTCCTACTCTCCAATACGAGTCTTAACCTCGCAGATTCTATCCGCTCGCATCGAACACCCATTTGGCAACAACACATCCAACTTATCCTTCGCCATCGAAGAAGGGACTCCGATGCGTAATATAAATCCTTCGGACAAGAAGGAGTGTGAAGCTCCCGTATCAAAGAGTGCTCGTGCCGGATTTTCACAAATCAACACAAATCCTAAACAAGTAGTGGTAAGGTAACATGTGCATAACAAGCATATAAAGGAATTGACTTGCTATAAATTAAACCGTACCTGTCACCACGTCAGCTTGTTTAATGGCCTCCTGTTGGCCAAGATTGTAAACCCTTGGTTGGGCCGGAGCATAATGGGATGCGGTCGATTCCACCGCCTTTCCCTTCTCTTCATAAGTGGCTCCCGGCCTCCTCTCGGACTTAGGACGTCCGCTCCAACAATCACGGGCGAAATGCCCCGTCTTGCCACAAGTAAAGCACGCGCCCGGGGTCCGACTCGTAGTCGCCCCAGAAGCACCAGAAGGAGCTGGACCCGAAGTCCTATGTTTCTTGAAAGCCCTCCGATAGCCGGACTTTGAGGTAGTCGGCACTTTAAACTCAGATTTTCTATCAACCAAGCCTTTCTTCGCTTGCACACTCTTCATGTCCTTCTCCAAGGACCGGGCAGTATTGACCAAGGTTAAGAAACCCTGCGTCATCGGCCCCGACAGTAACAATCTCAGCTCATCCCTCAAGCCTTCATAAAAACGATTAGTCTTGCGCTCCTCATCCATGATGGTGGAGCTAGCATAACGACTCAATCGCGTAAACTCGTGGAGATATTCATCCACGTTCCTCTCACCCTGCACCAAATTCAGGAATTCATTCTCCATTGAGATCCTCTGAGTAGAAGGGAGGTATCTTGCTAAGAACAATTCCGAGAACTCTTCCATCGGAACGTCTATCAGTTGTCTACCTCGCAGATGATGCAGCTCCAAACCTTCCCACCACATCCTCGCTTCACCGTCCAGCAGGAACGTAGCAATGGTGGTCATCTGCCACTCCTCCGTCTCCGTCGCTGTCATGACTCTCTTCACCCTGGAGAGCCAGTCTTCAGCCTGAGATGTGGTTCCCAACCCCGAGAATAACGGAGGGTTAAAGCTCATTACATGCTTCAACTGCCTCTCAGTTGCCCTCCTTGGCACTATTGGTTCAACAACCACTTGCTCCACCCTCCTCGGCTCAGCCTCTTGCAGAGGTACTTGCTCCATCACAGGAGCGGGCTGCTGCGCTTGCCTCCCAGGCTGCGCATTGATCACGGCCAACACCGCTTCAGCCACCAATCTTATATTCTCAGCCGATAGAGGTGTTGCAGGAGCAACATCCGGTGCACTACTTGCCTCAGAAACTCGGCGTTCTGACGGCCCAGCACCACTTCGGGTCACCTATAGTGGTACAAAACACCGTTAAGCGACCAAATAAATTGCAAACAGCAATTATAGGAACACGCACGTTCCTCAAACACGAGTATTTTCATTCCTAAGTGGACATTCATGGGTTCTTTTACCATTATAACGATGACGCACACAATGTGCTCACCACCCCTTAAAAAGAATTTGCCCACGAATTCAGTTCAAGCCCGACCAAAACCAGTAGTCTGATACCAAATTGTAACACCCCCTATCCGTCGCATAGCATATAGCAGTAGGTCCGGCCGGGGCCCGACGCCATATACCACAGACAGACCGGGTGGTTACTTATGGAAACCATCCAACCAATCTCAACGTCCTACACAGAGCATTCTAGCGGAAGCAGTTTATATAAGTTGCAAAACAAGAACCCAGCAACAAGCATGAATGTCCACTAACATGATAATAGGAATGTTATTACAAAATACCCAAATTCGGCCTTAAGGCCTTACAGAACGTTCCACTTGTTTAACACATGATTTACAAACCTCGGCACGCAGGCCGGCCATACATGAATAAAACATAAAACATTTCCATTCGTGCCTTCGAGGGCCAGCTTCGCAAAAAGGGCTTTAGCCCGCTATTGACCGCTTGGTCCAGCTGCACCTGCAAGCAAACAAACCACCGCACGGTGGCAAGCAAGGCAACGGTCAGCAATGCTGACCAAATTATAACGATCCCGCCCCCAACTCGGGGCGGCGATGCTCCTTTCCTGCATTTCATTAGCATAAGCGAGCAATTTATAACCATAGCCATTTCATCACAGGCGTTGGCTCGCACGGCCATATGCCCCGTGCACTCAGGGCACATTCTCGGTGAACCGGTCGATGTCACGTCAATTAAAGCCATTAACATTCCGGACTCACCACCGCCACTTAGACGGTCATTCCTATGAGCAATTCGTCTTCATGGTATTGGTCACGTCAATTTAAGCCATTGACCACCGAAGACCCCCATCTATGCCAACGGCGAGTGCCATGTAACTTTAGGTCTCTCAAACCCGAACGACATAAAGCGGGTACGGCTCCATCTAACCCGTGCTCACATCGCAACGGCAATTTAAGCCATTTGCGCGGGTCAAACTTTCACCGAGTCCCATTCTACCGTAAGACACATAACCCCGTTATGTTCATGTTGGCTCTCAGGCCACCAAGTTGGCAAGACCTCGTGTCCGCCCAGTTTTCCGGGTGCACCTTTGGGTTAGTCCCCAAGGCTCCCTGCTGCAATCTACCGCGTAGAAAACCCGAAAAACACCCAATAGCACGGAGTCTTCTCCGGCCTTATGCAATGCAACATCACCGATCCGAACTACATGTCCGGGTAGGCTTCAACCAAAATGCCTATGTCCGTTCTCGCATACGGACTCTAAACAACGGGGACTTCACATATCTACCCGAAGGAACGCCTCCAACTCTCCGCAAACTCGCGAGAGCGGGCTTCCTATGCAAAGAAAGAGAGCTATCATGCTCACAAGTGAGGATCGTTACCCTTGCGGTCCTCTTTGGCGCCATCGAAAAGTAATCGGATGGAAATCACCGCACTTGCGTTGCCTCCGTGGATCCGGAGTCGGCTTGCGATTCGGAGCTCCGAAGCTCCTCCAATGGCGGATCTAGCTCCTCTTCTTCTTGCCTTAGCTCTTCTTTCTCCAAGGGTTTGGAGAGAGAACAAGTGGAAAAAGTGAGGGTTTTCTAAGTCAAAACCTGGGTATATCCCTTCAGGAACAACCCCCAGCCGTTGGATCTTCAGTCAAAGAAATGAACGGCTTCGATTCGGGGCTGAAATGCCCAATCTGGACCGAACACGGCCTGGCACACGCCCGTGTCCAGGGCCGTGTGCCTCATTCGCCGTCAAAATCGAATCACCTGGAACCTCACACGGGTATTGAACACGCCCGTGTTCGAGCTGACACGCCCGTGTTCCACTTGACACGGCCGTGTAGCTGGCCGTGTACCCCATGATTTTTCGCCGTTTTCAACCCGAGCACTGCACGGGTTCTAGGACACGCCCGTGTCCTTGCCCGTGTCACCTTGACACGCCTGGGCTCCAGGCCGTGTACATGGTCTCGACACTTCGTGGCTAAGTGTCGACACGGGTCGACACGCCCTGCGACACGCCCGTGTCGCAGGCCGTGTGCCATGTCTCGACACATTGTCGACACCAAAGTGTCGACTTCGCAGGATGAGTGTCGACACGGGTTGACACGCCCTGCGACACGCCCGTGTCGCAGGCCGTGTGCCGTGTCTCGACACAACGTAGAAGCACTGTGTCGACTTCACGGCTAAGTGTCGACACGGGTCGACACGCCCTGCGACACGCCCGTGTCGCAGGCCGTGTGCCCAGTCTCGACACAATGTCGAGACCAAAGTGTCGACTTCACGCCTTAGTGTCGACACAGGCTTGACACGCCCTGGGACACGCCCGTGTCCCAGGCCGTGTGCCTGCAGCCAGAACTCAAACTGGCCCAAATTATTCCCCTCTGCTCCTTTGAGTTTCGGGGCGTTACAGCCACATCCAAGCTGGCATCCCTTTATATGGAGTTATCTTCTGAAGGATATAGTAGGGAGTGTCATTGGCTGGATTTGGCTTAGGAGCAGGAGGAGGAGGAGCTTTTATCTTTTTAGATACTGGATTCTTCTTTTTCTTAGCATCCTCATCATAATACTCATCATCCTCATCATTATCGTCATCACTGCTATCATGTGGATTATCATATAAAGCATCCAGCTTTTTCAGTGTTTCATCAGATATAATGAGTTTCTCAACTTGGGATGGAGCTGGAGTAGATGCTAGAGCTGGAGCTGGAAGAGAAATTTCAAGAGGGGCTGGAGAACTAACTGTGATAGTGCTTTTAGCAGCTGTCTTATTGTCTTCTTCAATGTCAGCCCTGATTAACTCATCCAGATCAAGCATGGGTGAGTCATCCATTGCAAAAGTTGGGACTGAAGGGGAAGAGACAATTGGGGAAACAACTTTAGGAAGAGGTGAAGTAGGAACCTCTTGAGAAGCAAAGTTGTCCTTAAGCTGCTTAGCCACTTTAGGGCTTATTGGAGAGGTGTATGGGATAATATCCAAAGATGGCTTAGTATGATCAGCTGGAGAGAAGCTCAAGAATGCAGTATCAAAAATTTTTAACAAATATTCTAAGTCTACTGTGGGATTAATGATGAAATCACCAGCAGTAATTATTTCTTCTGGAGCTGACTCTTCTATATCCATGTCAGTCTCAATAAAATGAATAAAATCAATAAATTTTGAATCATCTATTGTGGCTGCCTCTGCATCTGCTGGAGCTGGAGCTGCTGGAACTGAAACTGTTATTGCTGCTGGAGCTGCTACAGCTTCTTCATTAAGCATCTCCCCTGCCTGGTTTCAGTAATAACTAGATCCAGACCACTGAATGAAGAGGGGGCAGCAGAGAGGGCAGAAATTTGAGCCGAGAGAGAGGAAATGGAGGTAACAAGAGGTGTAATGGCCTCTACTATTAGTGTTTTGAGGAGGGGTGTGATGAGAGTAAATACATATGAGATGGTGGAGGGATCCAGTGATGGAGTGGCAGATGGTGGTGAGGTGGAAACATGTGGAGGGATGGTAGATGTTGGGGAGGATAGAGGAGGAGCATCTGACATTTGGATATCCTGGATGGATGCATTTTGAGGAGAGGGAGTGTTGGGAGGAGATGACAATAGATTGAAGGATGGTATGGAGGACAAATATGGTGGAAGAGGAGATGAGGGTGGTGTTAGGGCTAGTAGATCATGGGGGGTTGTAGTGATTGAGGTGGAGTAGGTTGATGGTATTCCTGGGTGGGTGAGGAAGGGAAGTCAGTAAGGTCTATTGGTGGAGAGGTGGCAGGTAATGTAGCTGTAGTAGGAACATGAACAGAGGGTTGTGGTTGTTGATGTGGTTGAAGTTGTTGTTAGAGTTGTTGATGTGGTTGAAGAGAGGGAGTATGAACTGTGGAGGGTGATTGTTGTTGAGTTGCTGGAAGGGATGGATGTGTGGGAATGATCTCTTCAGCAGGGTGGGAAGTGGCCCTAACAGGCCTTGTGCTTTCAGAAGCTGGGGTGGAAGAGGTTGAAGCCTTGGATGGCTTGGATATAGTCCTCTCCCACCTGCCAAACAAGGCACATGTGAGCCTCTTGCTGGCATTAATGAATATGGTCGGAGAGACCAGTGATTCAGCAACCTTCTCCTTCAGGAAGATCCCTAGGATCTTTCCAAAACAGACTTCCTTCTTATTATTCTTTTTCTTTATTAGATCAAATATGATCTGAGCCCAGTCTACTTGTTTCTTATTTACCACTGCACACATGACCAAAAATTGATGCCTGGTAATGTAGTCATGTGCAGTGTGCTTGCCTAGCAAGACTTTCCCAACAATATCTGCCAGAAATTTATATTCTGCAGATAAATATTTCTTCAACAGTTTATGGGGATTATTTCCAGCATAGCCCATCAAACTTAACATTATATCATATTCCTCAGAATCTACTTCCTGTTCTTCTTAACCATTGTTCAATCCAAAAATTTTAGTTAATACTGCGGGAGAGAGAGTTATAGCATTACCCGCAGTTATTCCTGTCATGGTATTCTCCTCAGATGTTAATGAAGTGTAGACCCATTCTCTAATTTCTATTAAAGGCAATTTGATTCTGGTTGTCATCAGGGTCTTTAGTTGCTGCTCTTCCAGAAGTTCCAGAATACTCAGAAAGATTGGATCCGAATACTGGAAGGAATCAAAGTCGACATCGAATTCGGTGTCGAATTTCATTGCAGTAAGTGTTCCCGCTGGAATCGCCATGAAATTACCCGCAAGAGAGAAAAATGATGATCAAGTGCAAGGGAACAGAAAGCATGGGATGGAGGTCAAAAAAACCTAGATATAAGGTTTTCCAGAATATGAATCGAGAGACTCCATTCCACGAAAATTAAGGAATTCTTCGACCTGAGATCGACGAAATAATCGATAGTTAAATAATTCGTCGAGCACATCCTAAAGATTTGAAGACATTTCGTCGAGCTCTGTTCGACGAAAGTTTTCTGAAGTGGATTCGTCGACCTCCGTTCGACAAAAACAACTTCACTCACAGAGAGTTTGTCGACCTCCGTTCGATGAATATCTCCCGAACTTTCCCTAGTTCGTCGAGCTCCGTTCGACAAACTCTGGAAAATTCATCGAGTGCAACTGAGAAGACTTGTAACCAGGAATAACTTTTGAAGGGAGTTATAACCCTTTATACAGTGGGGGTGAGAGATGATATAGTCTTCTCTTTCTCAATATACAACTGAGAAGACTTATGGATATTTATTTTAGCAAAGGCTCCCCCTGAGGAATAGAATGGTTCAGAGAGATGGAACCTTGCTGCGGGGTGATAGGCCTTCAGTAGTTCAGCCTTAATCAACAGTTGTTCAGGAACTTCTTTGACAGATAAAGTTGTAGTTGTCATTGAAGTGTCCTGTAGTGTTGAAGACAGAAGACTCTTGATTTTGATTTTGTGTTCTTCTTCTTCAGATAGCTGATGATCTTCAGAAATCTATGGAAGAAAATGCAGAGAGATTTTTTGATTAAGACTGATTGTCTTTTTCTCTGTATGTGACTGTGTTCTTTTGTATTCTCTATCAGATCTGTTTTTTTTTTCTGGAAAGGAGATGAAAATTGCTTTTATATTTCCTGTCAAAATTCTCTTTCGAAATTTCAAATTCTCTACAATCAATGTTGACGGCCTTGAGAATAATCTGCATTGATTTATTTCCCCAACTGTCCCATGGAAAAATGGCAAGCAATAATCCTGGAGAAGACCATAATCAATGCTCTGTCTAACGGTTATATTCCAGAGAATATTTGAGCATTAATTTCTTAGGAATTATTGCAGTAAGAAGGGGACAGAAGATGGAAAATAACTAAGTCTGGATTCATCGAACCGATAACAGAAATCATTGAGCTGAGTTCACAGTTCGTCGAGCTGAGTTGCTGAGTTCGTCGACTAGATGACTTATATTCATCGAGCTGAGTTCCAAGATCGTAGGGCAGAGAGCAGAACTATATTCTCTAGAAACTTTGCCTTTTCTGTGTATGGAGTTCGTCGAGCTGATAACTGGTTTCGTCGATTGAAGTTCAGCAAAATATTTCTGGACTTAGAATAATTTCAAATGCTTCTGGATGAAAGTGTTGAAGTGAAGTATCCAGAATTCGTCTACCTATGAATTGGTTTCGTCGAGCTGAGGACCACTAACTGCTGCTGGATAACTCTAGCTATTGTGGTCAGAGTTCGTCGAGCTGAAAATCAAGTTTGTCGACCAAATTCTGACTCTGGACTTAGAATAAAGAGATGTTTTTTGATCTTGAAGTGTTGAAGTATAGTGTCCAAAGTTCGTCGACCTGAGTACCAAGTTCGTCGAGCTCAGCTCAGAGAATTTACTCTGAGATCGTCGAGCTGAGCAAGACTTTCGTCGAACTGCGTTCGACAAACGTCGAACTCATTTTACTTAGTATGAAATCTGTCTAAGTCTTGAGTCTCTGGCAGTGTTGATGGCTGGTCCTTGCAGTGTTGATTCTAAGGACTTGGCCTAGACTCTAGGACACAACTATGTCCCTGGCTATACATGTTGGGTCAATTGATCCTAACTTAGTGAACCTAGCCCAAATCAAACTAGGGATCCAACAGTATACTCAGCATCGATTTCCGTTAAACACTTTAGGTAGGGTCTTACAAAGGATCGTTTATACAATTCTCCATTGATCAGTGTGAAGGTGGCCGCCCTCATCCTAAGGCGGCAGGCCTCCTTAGGGTCTTCCGACAATCACTGGTATTCTAAGTATTCTACCAATGAAGTGATCCACGACTCTTTAGGCTCCTCGATTTCTGCCACCTCCCATGGCCCTGGAATGCTGGGAAAGGCAATTTCTTCGACTCGATGCCTCCTTGACAGATAGCGAGAGAGAGACGTGGCTAGTTTTGACAAGGCATCTGCCCGGCTGTTCTTCTCTCTAGCAATGTGGAGAATTTGGGCTTGTGGTATCTGAAGCAGGAGAGATTTTGTAAGTCGAAGGTATTAGGCGAGTTGTTCACTTTTCGCCTCAAATTCTCCTTCCACTTGGGAGACGACGAGCTGGGAGTCGGAGTAAATTGTTAATCTTCTGACGCGACAGTCGATAGCGACCCTGAGTCCTGTGATTAAGGCTTAATATTCTGCCACGTTATTGGTGGCAGGGAACTTCAATCGGATTCCGTATTCTAGAGTGACGAGCTCTGGGCTTATGAGAAGTAGCCCGGCTCCGGTGCCTTCTATCCCGGAATCTCCGTCGACATACATAGTCCACCCTTGTACCTGCTCCGCTAGAGTGTCTTTTGGCTCTGCCGGCAGAGTATTCTCAACGATGAAGTCCGCTAAGATCTGAGATTTAGTGACGGGGCGCAGCAAAAAGTGGATGTCAAATTCACCCAACTCGACCGCCCACTTAACCAGCCGGACCGATGCCTCTGGCTTTTGAAGAATAGCATGGAGAGGTAGATCGGTCATAACTTTTATGGTACGGGCCTGGAAGTAGGGGCGGAGTTTTCTTGCTGAGAAGACGAGTGACATGGCTATCTTATCTGCCACTGAATACTGGGTTACAGTGTCTGAGAGGATTTTACTAAGGTAGTAGATGGGGCATTGAACCCCTCCATCGTATTTAATCAACACAGAGCTCAGAGCGTCTGGTGTGATGGAGAGGTACATAAAAAGAGTCTCTCCTGGGGCTGGTTTCGATAGAAGCGGAGGGGAGGCTATGTACTGTTTTAGTGACTCAAAAGCTGACTAACATTCATCAGTCCACTAGAAGCCTGTGGTTCTGGCCCCCTGGAGAATCTTGAAGAAGGGGAGATATTTATCACCGGTTCGAGCTAAGAATTTAGAGAGTGAAGTGATTCTCCTGTTCAACTGTTGCACTTCTTTAATGGACCGTGGTGGTGACATGTCTTCTAGAGCCTTAATCTTTTTTGGGTTGACCTCTATCCCTCGCTGGGTTACCATGAACCCCAGGATTTCCCTGACATTACCCCGAAGGCACACTTTGTGGGGTTAAGCCTCATGTCGTACTATCGAAGGATCTTAAAACACTCTTCGAGGTCCTTCAAGTGACCTTCCCGACAGACGCTTTTAACCAGCATGTCGTCGACATATACCTCCATCGTCTTATCGATAAGGTCTTTAAAAACCCTATTCATGAGCCGCTGATAGGTGGCTCCTGGATTCTTGAGCCCAAAGGGCATTACCTTGTAACAGTAGATCCCTTTGTCAGTCTGGAAGGCGGTATGCTCCTCGTCCACGGGATTCATTCGAATTTGGTTGTGCCCGGAGTATGCATCCATGAAGCTGAGGAGATGGTGTCCGGCGGTCAAATCAAACAACTAATAAATTCTAGGGAGAGGGAAGCTGTCTTTGGGGCAAACTTGATTGAGGTTGGTGTAATCTACACACATCCTCCACTTTCCTGAAGACTTTTTTACCAAGACAACATTAGCCACCCAAGTTGGGTATTTTACTTCTCGGATGAATTGGGCACTGAGGAGCTTCTCTATCTCTTCTTCGATTGCCTGGAGACGTTCTGGAGCGAAGTTACTATTTTTCTGAATGACAGGCTTGTATGCCGGGTTGATGATGAGAGAGTGTTGAATAATGCAAGGGTCTATGCCTGACATATCCTCCGGTGCCCAGACAAAGATATCCTTGTTCTTCTGGAGGTAGTCTGTCAATTCCTCTTTGTCTCGTTGAGGTAAGAGCAACCCAAGCTAGACGGTGCGAGTAGGGCTTGTTGTAGAAATGGGGACTTCGACCAATCCTTCCATCGGCATCCCCCGCTGCAAAACTATCTCGTCACGCAAGTCGAAGTCATCGATGTTTAGCATGGTGGCTGTGGTAGGTTGTGCCTGCTTGGAATAGCAATTCCTGGCGGCCTCCTGGTTGCCACGCATGACTCCGACTCCTCTCGGAGTGGAGAACTTCATGGCCAGGTGAGGAATCAAATGGATGTCCTTGAATATGGACTGGACGGGCCTCCCAAAAATAGCATTATAGGCGGCGCTTGAATCTACTACGACGAACGGGACTTCGTGTGTCACCTGCCTTGAAAATTCTCCCATGGTGACTGGGAGGGCAATCGTGCCCATTACATAAACTGGATGATTATTGAAGTCGTACACCGGTCCTTCTGCCGGTGTCAGATTTTGACTGGAGAGCTTCATGCTCTGAAGGGTAGAATAAAATAATACGTCGGCTGAGCTTCCATTGTCGACGAGAATTCGCTTGACATTATAACAGGGGTATCCGACACCGGCGCTGATCACGAGAGGATCTTGGTTAGGTGTTCGGAGCCCGACAAGGTCTTCGTCTCCGAAGGTTATGGTGGTGTCCTGTCTACATTTCTTATCCTCATGGGAGCCTCCTTGCATGCCTATTGAGAAGATTCGAGCTAAAAGGATGGGCGATCCGGCAATGGTCTCAATATTTCCCACCATTTGCCTACCATGTGCTCCTCTCGGGGGAATGTTCTGTTGTTCTCTGGGCAGCCTAGGCGGGTTTTGTTGGTCTGGTATACGTCCCTGCAAAAACCTTCCGAGAAGCCCTTGGCGGACAAGGCACTCGATTTCCTCCTTCAGGCGGGCACAATCCTCAGTGGTGTGCCTCGTTGCTCGATGGAACTCACAATACTTGGACTGATCATTTCTAGGATTATGGGCTGGTTGCTTGGGCCGATGTAGAGCTAGCTCGTTCTGGATGGCATAGAGCACATTTGTGCGTGTGGTGTTTAGAGGAGTATAATCCCTAGGTGGTTGATCCCTCTGGTGGTCCCGCCGACATTGCCCGTTCTGGCGCCCTTCTTGGAATCTTCCTTCTTGGTGCTGGGGGGGGCCTCCTTCTCCCTTCTATGCTTCTGGGCGCCCTCAAACTGCTGGAGATGGGCGTCAATAGCTTCGTCGGCGGTGATCTGAGCCTCCACCCGATGTACGAGGTCAGGATAACTAGGGACGGTCTCTCTCATTAGTGCTGAGTAGAAGCCGCTAGGGCAGAGGCCTCCCAGGAATACCCCACGTAATAATTCGGGATCAACACCCGGAATTTGGTGGGCCTTTGCTGTAAAATGGCGGAAGAAGTCCTTCAGGGTTTCTCCTTCGTTCTGGCGGATTCCCGAGAGGTGGGAGGGGTTGCAAATGATCCTGTGATTAGCGATAAACTAATCGATAAACTGCCTTGTTAACTCCGTAAAGTTGGAGATGGTCGCGACCATTAACGAATGGAACCATATTCGGGTCTGGCCTTTTAAAGTGGTCGGAAACACTTGGCAGAGCAACTGGTCTGGGGCATTATAGATCCTCATAATGGTGGTGAAGTGATTAACATGATCTAGTGGGTCGTTGATCTCGTCAAACGTTTCGATGTTCGGGAGCTTGAACCCGTGTGGGATTGGATGGTCGAGAATTTGTAGTGCCAAAGGAGAGCCTTGGCAGAGCGGTCGGTGAACGTGAACATTTCTTCCTCCTGCCTGGCGGTATTCCTCAGCGATGACCTCTCGGATCTCTCTCGAGTAAATATTTCAAGTGGTGGAAGGTGGGCGTTATTGACCTGGTTGCGTCAATGGTGGTCTGCTCCGGTCTCTCTCTGGGCCGGGGGAGCGAAACTGGCGGCCTTGGAGTATTCCTCGGGTCCCTCTTGTATTGAAGGAACTTCCTGGGTTTGGCTCTGATTTAGCTGCGGCGGAAGATTTACTGGTGCTGGGGGTTCCGCCGGTGCGGGAGGTGTCCCTAGGTTCCGGAGCAAGGTGAGCATTTCTGTTTGCTGTTCTTCCATCTGACGAACACGCCCCTACAAGGAGGTAATGGGGGAAAAGGCTACCTCAGCAATTAGCGGCACGTCTACCAAAGAGTGGGAGAGTGTCGGCTCGACGTGTCCTCCTAGGGCGGACACTTCAACGGTGCGAGTGCTTCTCTTGGCCATTGGAATAGAACTCGGAAGCGGTTGAGCTTGTGATTTAATTTTTTTGAAGGATGTTGGGAATCGGGTTCCCACAGACGGTGCCAAACTATTGCGGGCTAACTCGATGCCCCGGTCGGACCGGATTCAACTGGGCCGCCTTAGCTTGCGGGGCGGTCGAGCGCGCATACAGTCAGAGAAAAGGGAAGATCGACTCGAGATATAATGACGTGGAAAAACCCCTAAATTGGGTAAAAAAACCACGCGACTGGATCTGTGCCGGTCAAAATCCACTAGCTGCTTGCGGTTACAAGACATTCGGTGAATCGGGGCGACAGGCCGCTCCCGTTACAACTTGAGGTGAGAGAAGAGGACTGCAGCTCCCCGCGTGCAACAGGCTGTTTGGCGGGAGCGCTTTGAGTACTAGAATTCACGTGGCGGCACTGGAGCTCTGTAGCTTGGGTTGCGGGTCCGTCGCACGTCTACTTGCAAGGATCATCTTCTTCCTCCTCTGCTCGCGCTGGGACCTGGGCGTTCTCCGACTGGTGGTGCTCTGGTGGCTCGTGGTGGTTCGAGGTAGCTGGAGGATGACCTGAGAGAGGAGTCCGGTAGAACTCTGACCTGAGGAAGAAGATGACCAGGAGCCAAAAGGTGAAGAATGAGAAGGCCCTGGGGCTCCTTTTATAGCCTCCAGGAGAGGATCATGGCGGACCCCACCGCCAATGTAGTGGTCTAGTGGGTGGTTACCCACCAGATCGGAAGGCGAGGAAAGCCCACCGTAATCGGACGATGGGTAGGCCGTCCATGATGGTGGGGAGGCCATGCACCGGCGGTGGCCGGCCAAGGGGCGGCTGGACCATGGCCTGGCCAGCTGCAGCTGCCCGGTCGGCGGCGACTACTCCACCGGCGGCGGCCAGCCGTCAGTGGCGGCGGCTTGATGGCGGCAGTGGCCGGTGCTGGCGGCCTGCCGGTGGTTACCCCCCAATGGGGGTGGCTTTAGTGGAGAGATAGGGAATGGGCCCCACCCCCCATGTTCTCCTCATCATAGGAGGTGGGGTTTGACTAGTCAACCCCATGATCTCCCATTTTGGGGGAATATCATGGGGGAGCATGCATTATAAATGATGGTCTAACCCATCAGTTAGTTTAGAGCGCGAGCGTGATGTAGGCCATAACTTTGGCCTGATGGAGCATTATATCGTACCTAACGTCTAATCCTAATTAGCCCCATTGTGCCTACCCGTTCTTTGCTTCAGCACTAGATTTTCTCACCAAAGTCTAAAAGCCAAACCTATTCTCACTCCCAAATTCGAGATGGCTAGTGTATTTATTTTCATTTGGGAATGTTGTTGAGGTTATGCTTATGCGGAAATGTGGATATGCACTCATTTTTTTTATTTATGATGAATTATGAATAAAGTGTATGATTATGAAAAAATGGAAAAATAAATAGAAGAAAAGGAAAAAAATTATTGTGAAAAAAGTGTGGAAAGCCTATTGAAAATCTTTTTGGTAGCATTATTTATTTTATAGTAGGCAGTGCACGTATCCATATAGTCAAGTCTAAGTCTAGGGGTGCGGTGCACCCGCGTGTGTTATTGTGGGAAGTTCAGATTTCTAGTTGTGCTAGCTTATTTGGGTTTGTTCGTGAGCCTCCCTGTTTATTTTTTGTATATCCCGCCTAAACCCAAGTCTTCATATTAATTCAAGTCCTAAGGATTTGCGTCGAATTGTACCAGTGTCATGGAGAGAGTGCGAACGGGTAAGCTTATGGTCACAGACAATGGTGGATTCCTTTAGAGGTTATCCGGAGCCCTGGTCTCTTGCAATTCTCACCTCACCGTCTTGTCTGCTTTTGTCTGCGCGTGAACGAATGATTTGCCGAGATCTGATTTTAGAGTAAAATAATATGTTGATACGCTCCTCGAAAATTTTAAGCTACCTTACATAGTTAGGAACTGTTGGGTCCATTGATCCCAATGGCCCTGATTTGATGATGTCAATGAGATAGACATAGTTGTATTTGATGTATGGTTAAGTTCATGCATACATGTTAGTTTTTGTCATAGTGATTGGACAGCTAGTTCAAGAGACAATGACAGGTGGACTCAAGGTGGAGCTGGAAAATCAGAAAACTACCTAAGTCCAAAAGCGTTGAGTGAGGCAAGCTCACTCAACGCCATTCAGCTAATAGTGCTGAGATAAGGTAGGCAGACAAAACTGACAGTATTGTAAAGGCATAAATCGGGCTATGTCCAGAAGCGTTGAGTGAGCTCAACTCACTCAATGTCATATAGCTAGAAGTGTTGAGTCTAGAAGCATTGAGTGAGCTCTCGTGAGAAAATCTGTAAGAACCTTAAAGGTATCTGACTTAGATCTCAGAAAGGATACCCAAGTGAACCTTGAGAAGTCATCCACAATAACTAAGGTATAGAATTTCCCTCCTAGGCTTTATACAACAATGGGTCCAAAGAGATCCATATGTAGCAAATACAAAATCCTAGGTGAATTACTTTTATTAACAGATTTTAAACTAGATTTAGTTTGCTTGCCTAGTTGACAAGCCCTGCAAAAGCCTTTCTTCTTGTAGGGGCCGGAAGGTAAACCTCTAACAAGGTTGTCTTTTGATAGCCTAGCAATGTTTTTAAAGTTTACATGACCTAGACTTTTGTGTCATAAATCATTCTAAATTCTAGTTATATTAAGTAAGTAGATATCAGAAGTGGCAGAAAGAAAATCAACTAAGTATATGTTACCTTGTCTATTCCCAATTAAAACAGTTTGGTTTTCTTTGTTAGAAATAGTACAAGAAGATGAGTTGAAGTGTACCTGATAACCTTCATCACATAACTGACTTATGGAGATGAGGTTATGCTTGAGTCCTCTGGCATATGTTACTTTCTTGAAAGTAACAGCTCCAATCTTCACGTATCCAAAGCCTTCTGACTTGCCACATTTGGAATCCCCAAAGATAACCTTTGGCCCCAGCTTGGACTTGTATTTGTGTAAGATGTCCTTGCTGCCAGTCATATGTTTGGAGCAACCACTGTACAGGTACCATGTTTGATTCTTTGTAGGACAGCTCTTCACCTGCAGTGAAATATAATTAATTGTTCTTAACCCAGGTTACCTTGGGTCCTTTGTTTTGCTGGTATGAAAAGATAGAAATAACAGAAAATTTTGGTTGGGATTTATATCCTAAAGGGTGATATCTCCTAGGTGGTATAACAACCCAATCAACTATAGGATTAAAAGGTTTCCTAGAATTATTTGAGTTGTTGTTGAAATTACAATTTCTGTTAAGTCTTTCTGGGTTCGATGAATTTCTGTGAGTTCGTCGACCAAAGTTTGACAAATTGGGTTGAGATCTTCGATCTCTGCCCAGAGAATGAACATATTCATTTTTTGTGCCCCACGTTCGTCGACCTCTGCTCGACGAACCACACAGAATTCGTCGATCACAGTTAGACGAATAATTATAACTATAGTTTTTGTTCAGAGTTCGTCGATCTGGGTTCGATGAACTGGCTGCATTTCGTCAATCTAAGTTCGACGAATTCTGCTGAACCTTGTTTTTACTTAAGGTTTTTTTTATTTTTGGTTTTCAGACCTACTGATTTGGGAATATTTTCTATTGTTTGTTTATGGTTTATTTTCTCTTTCCCCTTAACAGAAACAAATTTGATTGGGGTTGTCAGTATATTTTTCCTGAGGATGGGGGGCAAACTTGATGAAGCACCCAAACCTAGCTTGCCATTAAGTCTGGCATTTACAGTGCTTGTGATGTCCATCAACTTGAGCATTCTTCCATTAAGAGTTTCCTCAAGTTGTTTAGACTCACAAAGCTCAGTCTTTAACATTATTATTTGTTCATTAGCTAAGGTTAATTCATCTTTTAACCTATTGTTTTCAGAGTTGACATTCTCTAGGTTTCCCAATTTTTCCCTAAGAGTTTTAATCTCCTTTTCTGAGTTTATTAAGTCTATACACATTGTTTTAAATTAAAATTTAAAAGAATCAGAACTATAATCAAAATAAGACAATACCTTGTCAGCTTTAGAATCTGAAACTGCTTCATTGTTTGAGTCCTCTTCTTCTGAATGGCTCCTGGAAACATCAATTGGCATGAGGCAAACCTCCTTGGCCCTTGCCTCTTCCTCATCTTCACTGGAGGTAGAAGATGTTGATTCATCTTCAGTCTCACTCCAGGTTTCATCCACAAAACCCTTCTCCTTCTTCTTATATTTGTTGGAAGAAGGTCTGATGTTGTGTTGTCTCCTGGTATCTTTCTATCTTCTCTTTTCTTTCTTCTGATTCTCTGGACACTCGGAGATGAAGTGTCCAGCTTTCCTGCAACCAAAGCATACCACTTCTTTATTTGTTGTTTTATCATACCTTGGTTTGTCATCCTCCCTTGATGACTTTCTCCTGAAGTCCTTTCTTGCCATTTTGTAGAATCTTTTGGCAAAAAGGCTCATTAGCTCTTCATTTGTGGTTGGATTCTTTGTCTCCTCAGCAGCCTTGAATGCAATGCTTTGTTCTCTTCTTGCTGGAGGTGATGTTCTTTGCTCAGCTGCCTCTCTAGACTTGATTAGCTGTTCATAGGACTTGAGCTTGCCTAATAGAGATTCAGTGGAGATCTCATTTAGGCTTCTGGCCTCCTTGATGGGCCAGATCCTTGAATCCCATGAGCTTGGGAAGCACATAAGGATTTTGTCATTAACCTCAGTGAGGGTGATGTCCTTGTCCAAGGTTTTTAGCTCATTGATGATTGAGCTTAACCAATTATACATTTCAGCTACTGACTCAGCTTCCACTTTCTTGAAATTCTCATATAAGGATATGAGGTTGGATCTCCTGACCTTTCTTTCATCTGCTGATCCAGCCACCATTTGGTTTAGGGAATCCCAGATGGCTTTGGTTGTAGTGCATTCAGCAACCTTTTGGAAGATATTTTCTGACATAGTCTGTGCCAGTATATTCATTGCTTTAGCATCAGCAACCTTGGCCTTCTTCTGAGCCTCAGTCCACTCAGGTGGTGGAACTGCATTTGTGCTTGAAGCTGCTGTAGATGTAGAGGCAGTGGCTTGAGGAGGACTTGTCAAGATGGAATTGTAGATATCTTCATCAATAGAGTTCATATACAATTTGATTCTTGCCTTCCAGATGGCAAACCTATTTAGATTGCAAACTGGAGGTCTGGTGCTTGCATAGTCTTTGTTCTGTGCTATTGTTGTGTATATAATCTAAATAAAAATAAGGATAAAAGATGAAATCTGATCTAACACAGGATCTTTGGTTCAAGGGTTAGCTTGTACACCAAGGAATCTAGACTCTGATACCAATTGAAAGTGAGCTGTTAGATTAGGAATACTCTAAAGGGGGGGGGGTGAATAGAGTATTCAGGTTTTATAAAACTTTCAATTTATTTTATCTAGTGCAGGAATAAAATTCAAAGCATAAACAGCAAACCTAACAACTAACACAGCCGCAGTAAGAAACAAAAGAAAAGGGCAATCCAGACAACACAAGAATTTATAGTGGTTCCCCTAAACTTGGGTACATCCACTCTTCTACCACCCTGGTAGGAATCCACTCAGATTTTTGATCAGGTGCCTGACACCAATGAGCTTTTGATTAGGTGCTCAAAAAACCAAACCTCAAGTCTTTTGATCCGGTGACTTGCAACCAGGAATAACTTTTGAAGGGAGTTATAACCCTTTATACAGTGGGGGTGAGAGATGATATAGTCTTCTCTTTCTCAATATACAACTGAGAAGAATTATGGATAATTATTTTAGCAAAGGCTCCCCCCGAGGAATAGAATGGTTCAGAGAGATGGAACCTTGCTGCAGGGTGATAGGCCTTCAGTAGTTCAGCCTTGATCAACAGTTGTTCAGGAACTTCTTTGACAGATAAAGTTGTAGTTGTCCTTGAAGTGTCCTGGAGTGTTGAAGACAGAAGACTCTTGATTTTGATTTTGTGTTCTTCTTCTTCAGATAGCTGATGATCTTCAGAAATCTATGGAAGAAAATGTAGAGAGATTTTTTCATTCAGACTGATTATCTTTTTCTCTGTATGTGACTGTGTTCTTCTGTATTCTCTATCAGATCTATTTTTTTCTGGAAAGGAGAGGAAATTTGCTTTTATATTTCTTTCAAAATTCTCTTTCGAAATTTGAAATTCTCTACAATCAATACTGACGGCCTTGAGAATAATCTGCATTGATTTATTTCCCCAACTGTCCCATGGAAAAATGGCAAGCAATAATCCTGGAGAATACCATAATCAATGCTCTGTCTAATGGTTATATTCCAGAGAATATTTGAGCATTAATTTCTCATGAATTATTGCAGTAAGAAGGGGACAAAAGGATGGAAAATAACTAAGTCTGGATTCATCGAACTGATAACAGAAATCGTTGAGCTGAGTTCACAGTTCGTCGAGCTGAGTTGCTGAGTTCGTCGACCAGATGACTTCTGTTCGTCGAGCTGAGTTCCAAGATCGTAGAGCAGAGAGCAGAACTATATTCTCTAGAAACTTTGCCTTTTCTGTGTATGGAGTTCGTCGAGCTGATAACTGGTTTCGTCGATTGAAGTTCAGCAAAATATTTCTGGACTTAGAATAATTTCAAATGCTTCTGGATGAAAGTGTTGAAGTGAAGTATCCAGAATTCGTCTACCTAAGAATTGGTTTCGTCGAGCTGAGGACCACTAACTGCTGTTGGATAACTCTAGCTATTGTGGTCAGAGTTCGTCGAGCTGAAAATTAAGTTCGTCGACCAAAGTCTGACTCTGGACTTAGAATAAAGAGATGTTTTCTGATCTTGAAGTGTTGAAGTATAGTGTCCAAAGTTCGTCGACCTGAGTACCAAGTTCGTCGAGCTCAGCTCAGAGAATTTACTCTGGATCGTCGAGCTGAGCAAGACTTTCGTCGAACTGCGTTCGACAAACTTCGAACTCATTTTAATTATTATGAAATCTTTCTAAGTCTTGTGTCTCTGGTAGTGTTGATGGCTGGTCCTTGCAGTGTTGATTTTAAGGACTTGGCCTACACTCTAGGACACAACTATGTCCCTGGCTATACATGTTGGGTCAATTGATCCTAACTTAGTGAACCTAGCCCAAATCAAACTAGGGATCCAACAGTATACTCAGCATCGATTTCCGTTAAACACTTTAGGTAGGGTCCTATAAAGGATCGCTTATACAATTCTCCATTGATCAGTGTGAAGGTCGCCGCCCTCATCCTAAGGCGACAGGCCTCCTTAGGGTCTTCCGACAATCGCTGGTATTCTAAGTATTCTACCAATGGAGTGATCCACGACTCTTTAGGCTCCTCGATTTCCGCCACCTCCCATGGCCTTGGAATGCTGGGATAGGCAATTTCTTCGACTCGATGCCTCCTTGACAGATAGCGAGAGAGAGACATGGCTAGTTTTGACAAGGCACCTGCCTGGCTGTTCTGCTCTCTAGCAATGTGGAGAATTTGGGCTTGTGGTATCTGAAGCAGGAGAGATTTTGTAAGTCGAAGGTATTGTGCAAGTTATTCACTTTTCGCCTCAAATTCTCCTTCCACTTAGGAGACGACGAGCTGGGAGTCGGAGTAAATTGTTAATCTTCTGACGCGACAGTCGATAGCGAGCCTGAGTCCTGTGATTAAGGCTTAATATTCTGCCACGTTATTGGTGGCAGGGAACTTCAATCGGATTCTGTATTCTAGAGTGACGAGCTCTGGGCTTATGAGAAGTAGCCCGGCTCCGGTGCCTTCTATCCCGGAATCTCCGTCGACATACATAGTCCACCCTTGTGCCTGCTCCGCTGGAGTGTCTTTTGGCTCTGCTGGTAGAGTATTCTCAACGATGAAGTCCGCTAAGATCTGAGATTTAGTGACGGGGCGTAGCAAAAAGTGGATGTCAAATTCACCCAACTCGACCGCCCACTTAAACAGCCGGCCCGATGCCTCTGGCTTTTGAAGAATAGCACGGAGAGGTAGCTCGGTCATAACTTTTATGGTATGGGCCTGGAAGTAGGGGCGGAGTTTTCTTGCTGAGAAGACGAGTGACAGGGCTATCTTATCTGCCACTGAATACCGGGTTTCAGTGTCTTAGAGGATTTTACTAAGGTAGTAGATGGGGCGTTGAACCCCTCCAACGTCTTTAATCAACACGGAGCTCAGAGCATCTGGTGTGATGGAGAGGTACATAAAAAGAGTCTCTCCTGGGGCCAGTTTCGATAGAAGCGGAGGGGAGGCTATGTACTGTTTTAGTGACTCAAAAGCTGACTAACATTCATCAGTCCACTAGAAGCCTGTGGTTCTGGCCCCCCGGAGAATCTTGAAGAAGGGGAGATATTTATCACCGGTTCGTGCTAAGAATTTAGAGAGTGAGTGCAGTGATTCTCCCGTTCAACTATTGCACTTCTTTAATGGACCGTGGTGGTGACATGTCTTCCAGAGCCTTAATCTTTTTTGGGTTGACCTCTATCCCTCGCTGGGTTACCATGAATCCCAGGATTTCCCTGACGTTACCCCGAAGGCACACTTTGTGGGGCTAAGCCTCATGTCGTACTATCGAAGGATCTTAAAACACTCTTCAAGGTCCTTCAAGTGACCTTCCCGCCATACGCTTTTAACCAGCATGTCGTCGACATATATGAAAGTGCAAGTTAGATCTGATATACTCTAGAGGGGGGTGAATAGAGTATGGTGCTTGCTAAAAACTTTTTACAACAGTTGTTGTATTCTTATGTGAACAGGAAGCAAATAATATAAAGTAAATCTAAACACAGCAACTATCTAATCACAGAGCAACCTAGTCACAAACCACAGCCAGAAACAAAAATAAAGTAAGCTACCAGATGACACAAGGAGCTATAGTGGTTCCCCAATCAATCTGGGTACATCCACTCTTCTACCACCCTAGGTAGGAATCCACTGCAGGATGAGTTGATCAGGTGTCCTGGGCACCAATGAGCTTTTGATAAGGTGCTCAAAAACCAAACCAGATTTTTTGATCAGGTGTCTTGCCACCAATGAGCTTTTGATAAGGTGCTCAAAAACCAAACACAAACTTTTGAAGGGAGTTTGAAAAACCTTTTACAGTAGAGAGAGAGAGAGGGGGAAAGAGATGATCTTCTCTGTCAACAGTCAGAGAGAAGATAGTGGATGTTGTCAAAGCTCCCCCTGAGATCTGTAGTTGTTCAGGAAGTGAAGCTTTGCAGTAAGGTGATAGGCCTTCAGAAAATTGATCTCCAGCAAATGATGATTTCAACAACTGAAATGTGAGGTGTCTGGAGTCTTGAATGATGATGGCCTTTGAACACTTGAATCAAAAGAGATCTGAAGATTTCAGTTTGTTGATCTCCTTTGGTGATGGTGTTCTTGTATGAATCTTTGAGACTGAGAATGTCTGCAACTCTTTCTCTTTCTCTTGTGTAATTGTTGTTGTGTGAGCTGTTGTTGCAGAGAATATTTTTCTTTTTAACTTCTTGTTCTTCTGCTTCAGGAATAATGAAAAATCTTATCTTTTATTCCTTTTTGTCTAAATAGAAATGATCCACTGTCAAGATAGTCGTTGGCCTGTCATAAATGACTTCCTTAATTGCTTTTGTCTTCTGGAGGAAAGTCCAATAAAACATTCCTTGATAATTCATTGAAACTTACTCCAGATTAATTAAAAACGGCTACAAGATCTGTGAATTAATTGTTGAGAACAATTCCTTAACTGTCTGAATTTGAATCTTAAAAATCGTTGAACTCTTCAGAAAAACGTCGAACTGAGATCCACTATCGTTGAACTGAGCTCAGAGATTTGGACTTAGACAGAAACAGAGATCGTCGATCTGAGCTCAACTATCGTCGAACTGAGCTTAGAGATTGAGAACCAAACTGAAGTCAAGATCGTCGATCTAAGCTCGAAGATCGTCGAATGGAGTTCGACGACTTGTTGAAGTTGAGCTCAGAGATCGTCGAATGGAGTTCGACGATTCGTCGTACTGAGCTCGACGAAATGACTTAGTTTTCTAAAACTGAAAATCCTGGTCTTGAGGGCAGCTTCCAAACCTAAGTACTAACCCTTAGACTCAATTCTAATTGACCTTTAGATCTATACTATGAGGTTAAAACAGGTTTCCTAAGAGACATAGTGATCCTGACCCAAATCAGTAATAGGGTGTTCCAACAATCTCCCCCTATTTGAGTTAGGATTACTATTTACAGATATTGAAATAAAAACAACAATATACAAAGCAAAAATGCAATAAACAAGACATTGCAGAATCACAGATATTATCTCAGATAGATCATAAAATAGCATATATTGTCACCTTACAGAATTACTCCTTTTCCTTGCTCTTTATAAGTATTATTTCCCTGTTTGGATTAAGAGCTTCCTTTTTAGATCTTCTGTCATCAGCTGCACCTAAAGAGGTTTGTTGCTTAGGCCTGAGCACTACAGCTTCAGGATGCAGCTTCATGTAGCTTTCAGAATCAAAAAACTTGCTGGAAGCATATCTTTCAAGTTCCTTTTTCCTTTGATCAGATAATGTAGTAATATTGGAAGTGTCTTTGCCTTGTTCTCTGGCTTTCTTGATCTGATCCAGAGCAGCTAATTCCTTCATCTTGGCTGTCCAAGAAGTAGGGTTGTTCTCTGGATCCTCAAAAGGAACTGGAGGCTCATATCTGTTGAAGGAATTGTCTGGAGGAGCTCTGGATGAGACTAACTCTTTAAGCTTGTAGGGAAAGGGAACTGAAGTAGTATCAGATGGACCTTGTCCTTCCCTTGAATAAGGATGCTGCCTGGAATAGCCTTTTGAATAAACTTGAAATTCTCTTTGGTTTCTTCTATAGTTTCCTCTCCTTGATTGATAGCCTCTGGATTGGCTTCCCCTATGTTGAGATCTTCCTTGAGGCTGATAAGGGGTTTGGCTTCTGGCAGAGGGTTTAACAGCAGAGCTACCACCTGCACCTGCATCAGGAGGAGGAGGAGGAGGATAATGGAACTGAGAGGAACCTTTCTCATACTTTCTCTTTTTCTTCACGGCCTTCAATTGATTCTTGGAGTATTGCATCCAGTGTTCTGTGATAGGACAGTTATGCAGTATGTAATAAGGAATATCATTGGTATCTTTGACTTTTGCTAGAGGAACCCTTTTCATAGCCTTTCTTTTCCTTGCAATAGTTGTAGAGGAGTCATCTGAATCAGTCCTATATTGATCACTTTCTAAGCTTTGTTCATCATATAGAGCATCAATCTGTTTCAGATAATCTTTCTGTTGTTGTGATTGAGCAGGAGAAACAGTAGTGACAGCAATAGTAGAAGGAGGAATAGAAGCAACACTAGCAGAGGAGATTACATCAGCAGATACAAAACTTTCAGAAAAGGGAAGGTACATCAGCAGTAGATACAGTAGTAGCTGGGGCAGCAGCAGATACAGATAAAATACTTTCAGATACAATATGTTCAACAGGTTCAGCATCAGCAATAACATCAGCAATAACAGTAGGCTCAAGGTCAAATGCCTCTGTCATATGTATATCCTCAGATATTAAATCATCAGAATTAGCAGTAATATCAACAATATCAGTACCAGAAACTGAAGGAGCAGCAACAGAAAGGGACTGTACAAAAGAATGAATTAAGCTAGTGTCACAGCTTGAAATAGGCACAATGGCCTTAGACAGATCTTCAGATGGCTGGACTGCAGTATGCTCTGGAAGACAGCTGAAATATACTGAATCAAAATCTGATAATAATGACATGAGGTCCATTGAGAAAACTGCAACTTGTGGTGTTGAGGCTTGAGCTTGAATAGAAGTAACAGCAGCAGCAGCAGGCAACCTATCCACTTCATGAGGCATCTCCCCCTGCCTAGATTCAGTCAGGACTGGATCAAGACACCCAGATGAAGGGATTGACTGAGGAGGAATAAGAGAGGAGAGCCTGGCAGACAGGTCTGCAACTGACTTTAGTGGAGCCAAGGAGGTCTCCAACAAGAGGGATAGCTTGGGTGCTATCAGCTCATAAAGTCTGCCTGCTAAAGCTGAAAGATTTACATGCTCAATAGGGATTTGAGCAGAGGTAGGGACTGAAGGTGGAGCAGCTGGAGATTTGGGTGGAGAGCTGGTGGATGGTGGAAAGGAAGGTTGAGATATGGGGATTGTGGAAATTGAAGATAATGGAATGGAAACAGAGGGTGTGAAGGAGGGTTGTGCAATGATATCTTGAAGTAACTGTTGGTAAGATGTGGATGAAGAGGGTAGATCAGGAGGAGATGAAGGAGAATCATCCATAAAGGAATCATCTATCAGATTGAAAGATGGAAGATGAGATGATGATTCAATTTCTAGATGAGGGTATTGATGTAAAGGATGGAAGATTTCTTCTGTGAGAGGTGGAGGTGGAGAAATTGAAGTTGGAGATGGGGTTGAAATAATGATTGTGGAGGAAATTTGAATGGTGGAGGTGACTGGTGGAGATGAAATAAGAGGTGGAGGAGGAGGAGAAGCAGCAGGCAAGTCTTCTGCATGGGCAGAGAATTGAGGGGAAGAGACTACAACAGTCCTTGTGCCTGAAGTAGTAGATGCAGAGGGCCTGCTGGGCTTCACTATCTGCGTGTCCCATTTGCCAAACAGGGCACAGGAGAGCCTCTTAGAGGCATTGATGTGCATCCCATTTGAGACTATCAGTGCAGGGCATCTGTTTTGAAGAAATAGCCCTAGTATCCTTCCAAAGTTGACAAAATTCTTGTTGATCTTTTTCTTAATCAGGTCAAAGAAAACTTCTCCTCAGTTTAACTGTTTCTTATCTACAATAGCACCCATCAAACACAGTTGATACCTGGAGATGGTATCATGGGCTGAGTGTTTGGCCAACAAGACTTTTCCAACCACATCAGCTAAGAACCCGTACTCAACAGCCAAATGTTTCTTCAGCAGCTTGCTAGGGTTTGCATCAGAATGACCCATTCTATTAAGCATGGTAGAAAATTCTTCTCCAGACATCTCAGCAGAATCTCTTCCAGAATTTAATTGAAAAACCTCTGTCAAGATAGTAGGTGTCAGAGGTACCTGGGTTCCAGAAATTGTTCCAACAACTGTATTTTGATCCTGGTTGTGGGCAGTATATACCCATTCCTTTATTTCATCAGCAGGCAATTTGATTCTGGTGGACATTATAGTAACTAGCTTTTGCTCCTTGAAAAGTTCTAGAATGTCTTGGAAAATCTGATCACTGTTATTGAAAGAGTCTATATCTATATCAAATCATGCATCAAATTTCATGGCGGCCAGGACTGCTACTGAGACGGCCATTGTTTCCTGCAAAAATCAACAAACAAACGACCAAGTGTAGAGAAGTTTGGAGGGAAAGAGAATTTTTGCAGAAAGTATGAAAGCGCAAGGGAGAACGACGGCCGAAAAAAGAGTTTTATATTAGGGTTCGACGCAGAAAAGGAAAGATCGTTGAACTCAGTTCGACGATCGGGGCTCCTAAAGGAAACTGAAAGGTCATCAACATCGTCAATCTCCGTTCGACGATATTGGAGAGCGTCGAGCTCCGTTCGACGATAGTTCAAAAAACAAAATCGTCGAGCTTCGTTCGACAATCACTGACCTGGAGAGATAGTTGAGCACTATCTGAGAAGCGCTGAACTCTGGTCGACGATTTCGAAAAGCGTCGATCTCCATTCGACGATCGGGGGGAAAATCATCGAGCGCAGTTCAAAGATCAGAAACGCTCTATACACTTAGAAAAATTAAAATGTTTGCCTAGTCTTGGTCATTTTTAGAATTTTAAAATCTTGGAACTTATTTTAGACTTCCTCCATCTAACATTCCTAACTGATTTAGGAAGAAGGTGTGTTTCTTTTCATCCAAGGGTTTGGTGAAAATATCTCTCCTTTGCAAATCAGTTGGGATATATTGAAGTTCAATTTTATTTTTCTCAACATTATCCCTTAGAAAGTGATGCCTAATTTCTATGTGTTTTGTCCTATTATGGAGGACTGGATTTTGAGCTATAAAAATAGCACTGGTATTATCACAAAAGATTTTAGACTTCTCTAAGTTGTAGCCATAGTCTAGGAGTTGGTTTTGAATCCACAAGATTTGTGAACAACAACTACCTGCAGCCATATATTCAGCTTCAGCAGTTGAAGTTGACACAGATGTTTGTTTCTTGTAAAACCAAGAGACAAGTCTGTCACCAAGAAACTGACAAGTTCCACTGGTGCTTTTCCTGTCAATTCTGCATCCATCATAATCAGCATCAGAAAATCCAGTTAAGTCAAATGCTGAATATTTTGGATACCAGAGACCTAGATTTGGACAACTTTTAACATACCTGAGAATCCTTTTAACTAATATTAGGTGTGACTCTCTAGGGCTCACTTGGAATCTAGCACAGATGCATGTAGCAAACATTATGTCAGGTCTACTAGTTGTAAGGTACAATAAAGATCCAATCATTGCTGTATATGTTGTCTGATCAACAGGTTTACCATTTTCATCAGCATCTAATACAACATTAGTAGGCATAGGTGTTTTCATACAAGATGCTTCAGACATACCAAATTTCTTGACCAATTCTTTTACATACTTGGTTTGAGAAATAAATATGCCTTCAGCATGTTGTTTGATTTGCAATCCTAGAAAGAAGGATAGCTCACCCATGCTACTCATTTCAAATTTGGAATGCATTAGATTGGAGAACCTTCTGCACAAATTTGAATTAGTAGAACCAAAGATAATATCATCTACATAGATTTGTACTAGTAGGGTATGAGACTTATGGGTTCTAATAAAAAGAGTTTGGTCAACTCTATCCTTTACAAACTCATTTTTCAGGAGAAAGCATGCTAGGGTCTCATAGCATGCTCTAGGAGCTTGCTTGAGACCATATAATGCTTTATTTAATTTGAAAACATAATCAGGATGGGTTGGAGAGATAAAACCTGGAGGTTGTCTGACATAGACTTCTTCTTTAATATCCCCATTGAGAAAAGCACTCTTTACATCCATCTGGTATACTTTGAAGCCTTTGTGTGCTGCATATGCTAAGAAGATTCTAACATCCTCCAACCTTGCAACTGGTGCAAAGGTCTGATCATAATCTATGCCTTCTTCTTGAGAGTACCCTTGAGCAACTAGCCTTGCCTTGTTCCTTATAATTACTCCTTGATCATCCAATTTGTTTCTGAACACCCACTTTGTTCCAACAATGGAGTGATCCTTAGGCCTTGGTACTAGTTCCCAAACTTTGTTCCTTTCAAATTGATGTAACTCTTCTTATATTGCAATGATCCAATGTGGATCTTGCTCTACATCTTGAATGGATTGAGGTTCAATTTGAGATAGGAAGCAAGTGTGCAATAGGTTTTGGTTGACCTGATTTTTGGTTTGCACACCAGCTGAGATGTCTCCAATTACTTGTGAAATTGGATGGTCTCTTGATGTTACTAAATCAATAGGAGGTGTTGATTGTTCACCAACCTGTGTTGTTGTTTCCTCTTGTGGTACAACAACTGGCTCTTCAAGAGATTTCTCTTCAGGAAGTTGAATGTCTTCTTCATCTTCACTGCTTTCCTCTTTTTGAATGATTTGTAATCTGTCCAAGTCTTCAACAAGAGAATGTACCTGCAAAGATTCTATGGTAGAAGTATTCTTCTCCTTGAAAGACATGTTAGATTCATCAAAAGATATATGCACAGATTCTTCAATTTTAAGAGTTGATTTATTATATACCCTATAAGCCTTACTGATCATGGAGTATCCTAGAAACACTCCTTCATCAGCTTTAGCTTGAAATTTTGCTAAATACTTCTTGTCATTATTGTGTATGTAACAGATACAACCAAAAATTCTAAAGTAATCTACTTTAGGTTTCTTCCCTTTGAGTAATTCATAGGGAGTCTTGCCCTTCAGTTTATGTATTAAACTTCTGTTCAGCACATAGTTGGAGGTGTTCACTGCCTCTGCCCAAAAAGATAGAGGAAGGTGAGCATCTGACAACAATGTAGTGTCAGATTCAATAAGGGTTCTATTTTTCCTTTCAGCTACCCCATTTTGTTGAGGAGTTCTAGGAGCTGAGAAAGTGTGCCTGATCCCTTCACTCTGACAGAACTCTTGCATAAGAAGAGAATCAAACTCTGTCTCATGATCACTTCTGATCAGGGCAATGTGAGTATTGAACTCATTCTCTTTGCATTTTTGAAACTCTGTCAAACACTTAAATTTATCAGACTTCTTCCTCAGAAAGAACACCCATGCGAATCTAGAGAAGTCATCTACAACTACTAAAGTGTAAGATTTCCCTCCTAAGATTTGTACTGTAATGGGTCCAAAAAGATCCATGTGTAACAGATACAAAATCCTAGGTGAATCACTCTTATTAAGTGACTTGAAACTATTTTTAGTTTGTTTGCCTAATTGATAAGCCCTGCAGAGTCCTTCCTTCTTGTAGGGGCCAGAAGGTAGTCCTCTAACAAGGTTATCCTTGGATAGCCTAGCAATGGTTCTAAGGTTTATATGTCCTAATCTCTTATGCCATAATACATTAGGTCTACTAACAGAGTTAAATAGGCAAATATCTACTTCAGTTGAAAGAAAGTCTACTAAATAGATGTTACCTTTCCTTTTACCTGTCAACACAGTTATGTTGTCCTCTGATTTGATCCTGCATAAGGATTTGTTGAAAGTCACCTGGTAGCCTTCATCACATAGCTGACTGATGCTGATCAAGTTGCGCTTCAGTCCTTCTACATAGACTACTTTCTTGAATGTGACTGTGCCAATTTGGACTGCACCATATCCTTTTGTTAGTCCAAAGTTTGAATCACCAAATATGACTTTGGGTCCAAGCTTGGCTTTAAAGGATGTGAGATTGTCCTTGCTTCCTGTCATGTGCTTTGAGCACCCACTATCCAAATACCATTATTGGTTTGATGTTGGATAGGTCTTCACCTGCACATAAAATAATTTACTTGTTTTTGACTCAGTTTACCTTGGGCCTAGGTTGATTACCCTAAAATTCAGAAATAAATAACATCCATGGTTGACTCTTATAACCTTCAGGATGATATCTCCTTGGAGGAATTATCCATTCAGTATAAGGGTTAAGTCTGGATGAAGGACCCCTAGGATTGGAATTTGATTTACCCTTGAAGAAGTTTTCAAATCTCTGATCTCTACTCGACAATCGTTGAGCTACGTTCGACGATTGTGGGTCAGATCATCGAGCTCCGTTCGACGGTCGACTGTGGCAGAGTTCAGGGTTTAGAGATCGTCGACCTGAGTTCGACGATTTTGCCTGAGATCGTCGATCTGCATTTGACGATCGTCTAGCTCGGTTCGACGATTACTGTTGAACACTTGATTTCTTGGGTAAGTCAGAATTCTTCCTAGCTACCTCTACAACTCCCTTCCCTTTATCAGAAATAAACTTAATTGGGGTTGTTAGTACTATAGGTTGGCTAGATGAAGCACCCAAGCCCAGTGTACTGTTGAATCTAGAGTTCACTGTGCTTGTGATGTCCATCAGCTTGATGCTTCTCCCATTAAGGGATTCTTCAAGCTTTTTGGCCTCTGATAGCTCACTTTTCAGTGAAGCTATCTGCTACCTACAGCACTCCAACTCCTTAGAGAGTTTGAGATTTTCTGATTTTAAGGTACTATGTTCAGACAATTGATTTCTGAGAGAGACAATTTCCTTCTCAGATTTTAATAGGTCTAAACACAGTGCTTTAAATTCATACTTAAAGTCCTCAGAATTAAAATCAAAAGAACTTATCACCTGGTCCTCTTCAAGTTGAGTCTCTGAGTCTGACTCTGAATCTTCTGCATCAGATTTTTTTATGAGGCATTGATAGCCATCATGCAGAATTCCTTTTCTTCAGCATCATCCTCATCATCACTTGAGCTGGATGAAGCTTCTGATTCCTCATCAGTCTCACTCCAAGATTCAGCAACAAATCCCTTCCTTGTGTGTTTGTTCTTGCTTGAGAAGGGTTTTCCATTGTTGTTCTTCTTGAAGTCCTTGTCTTTTCTTCTTTCTCTCTTGTCCTTTCTGTCCTTGTTTTTGTTCTCTGGGCAGTCGGGCACAATGTGGCCTGCTTTCCTACAACCAAAGCAAACAATTTCTTTATTGTTTGATTTATCATACCTTGGCTTCTCATGCTCTTTGTATGATCTCTTCCTGAACTCCTTTCTGGCCATTTTATAAAATCTTTTGGCCAGCAGACTAAGCAGCTCATCATTGCCTAGGATTTTGTCTTCAGGCTGATCTTCAGTGGCTTTGAAAGCTATTGACTTTTCCTTTCTTTAGGCTGGTGAGGCAGCCTTCTGCTCTTCTTCTCTATTTTTGATGAGCAGCTCATAAGACTTGAGCTTGCCCAAGAGAGCTTCTATGGTGATCTCATTGAGACTTCTGGCATCCTTGATTGGTCAGATCCTTGAGTCCCAAGTGCTTGGGAAGCACATTAGGATTTTGTCATTTAGCTCAGTCAATGAGATCTCTTTATCCAAAGTTTTCAGTTCATTGACTATCAGGCTGAGTCTGTTATACATTTCAGCTACTAGCTCAGCTTCTCCTTTCTTGAAGTTCTCATATTGGGTTATGAGGTGAGATCTTCTGTCTTTTCTTTCATCAGCAGATCCTGAGACTATCTCAGATAGCTTATCCCAGATTTCCTTTGCTGAGTTGCATTCAGCCACCTTTTGGAAAATGTCATCAGACATAGTCTGGGCTAAGATATTCATAGCCTTTGCATCTGCTACTTTCGACTTCTTGATCTCTGCATCTGTTCCTGAGGGAGGTGGAACAATATTTGTACTTGTATTCTCTGGAGGTCTTGTACATACTGTCAAAACAGAATTAAAAATGTCCTCATCAATAGAATTCATGTAGAGTCTAATCCTTGTCTTCCAAAGTGCAAACTTGGATAGATTGCACACTAGAGGTCTGGTGCTAGCATAATCTTTGTTTTGGGCCATGTTTTGTGAAGAAATAATTCTAATAACAAAATCTACAACAAGCAGATCTAACTATAGGAATCTTTGGGTTCAGGTGTTAGCCTGTGCAACCACTGAGATGTGGTATTTTTAACCAACCTCGAAGATGTGGTATTTTTAACCAACCTGGCTCTGATACCAATTGAAAGTGCAAGTTAGATCTGATATACACTAGAGGGGGGTGAATAGAGTATGTTGCTTGCTAAAAACTTTTTACAACAGTTGTTGTATACTTATATGAACAGGGAAGCAAATAATATAAAGTAAATCTAAACACAGCAACTATCTAATCACAGAGCAACCAAGTCACAAACCACAGCCAGAAACAAAAATAAAGTAAGCAACCAGATGACACAAGGAGCTATAGTGGTTCCCCAATCAATCTGGGTATATCCACTCTTCTACCACCCTAGGTAGGAATCCACTGCAGGATGAGTTGATCAGGTGTCCTGGGCACCAATGAGCTTTTGATAAGGTGCTCAAAAACCAAACCAGATTTTTTGATCAGGTGTCTTGCCACCAATGAGCTTTTGATAAGGTGCTCAAAAACCAAACACAAACTTTTGAAGGGAGTTTGAAAAACCCTTTACAGCAGAGAGAGAGAGAGGGAAAGAGATGATCTTCTCTGTCAACAGTCAGAGAGAAGATAGTGGATGTTGTCAAAGCTCCCCCTGAGATCTGTAGTTGTTCAGGAAGTGAAGCTTTGTAGTAGGGTGATAGGCCTTCAGAAAATTGATCTCCAGCAAATGATGATTTCAGCAACAACTGAAATGTGAGGTGTCTGGAGTCTTGAATGATGATAACCTTTGAACACTTGAATCAAAAGAGATCTGAAGATTTCAGTTTGTTGATCTCCTTTAGTGATGGTGTTCTTGTATGAATCTTTGAGACTGAGAATGTCTGCAACTCTTTCTCTTTCTCTTGTGTAATTGTTGTTGTGTGAGCTGTTGTTGCAGAGAATATTTTTCTTTTTAACTTCTTGTTCTTCTGCTTCAGGAATAATGAAAAATCTTATCTTTTATTCCTTTTTGTCTGAATAGAAATGATCAACTATCAAGATAGTAGTTGGCCTGTCATAAATGACTTCCTTAATTGCTTTTGTCTTCTGAAGGAAAGTCCAATAAAACATTCCTTGATAATTCCTTGAAACTTGTTCCAGATTAATTTAAAACGGCTACAAGATCTGTGAATTAATTGCTGAGAACAATTCCTTAACTGTCTGAATTTGAATTTTGAAAATCGTTGAACTCTTCAGAAAAACGTCGAACTGAGCTCCACTATCGTTGAACTGAGCTCAGAGATTTGGACTTAGACAGAAATAGAGATCGTCGATCTTAGCTCAACTATCGTCGAACTGAGCTCAGAGATTGAGAACCAAACTGAAGTCAAGATTGTCGATCTAAGCTCGAAGATCGTCGAATGGAGTTCGACGACTTGTTGAAGTTGATCTCAGAGATCGTCGAATGGAGTTCGACGATTCGTCGTACTGAGCTCGACGAAATGACTTAGTTTTCTGAAACTGAAAATCATGGTCTTGAGGGCAGCTTCCAAACCTAAGTACTAACCCTTAGACTCAATTCTAATTGACCTTTAGATCTATACAATGAGGTCAAAACAGGTTTCCTAAGAGACATAGTGATCCTGACCCAAATCAGTAATAGGGTGTTCCAATAATATACCTCCATCGTCTTATCGATAAGGTCTTTAAAAACCCTATTCATGAGCCGCTGATAGGTGGCTCCTGCATTCTTGAGCCCAAAGGGCATTACCTTGTAATAGTAGATCCCTTTGTCAGTCCGGAAGGCGGTATGCTCCTCGTCCGCGGGATTCATTCGAATTTGGTTGTACCCGAAGTATGCATCCATGAAGCTGAGGAGTTGGTGCCCGGCGGTCAAATCAACCAACTGATCAATTCTAGGGAGAGGGAAGCTGTCTTTGGGGCAAACTTGATTGAGGTTGGTGTAATCTACACACACCCTCCACTTTCCTGAAGACTTTTTTACCAAGACAACATTAGCCACCCAAGTTGGGTATTTTACTTCTCGGATGAATTGGGCACTGAGGAGCTTCTCTATCTCTTCTTCGATTGCCTGGAGACGTTCTGGAGCGAAGTTTCTCTTTTTCTGAATGACAAGCTTGTACTCCGGGTTGATGTTGAGAGAGTGTTGAATAATGCAAGGGTCTATGCCTGGCATATCCTCCGGTGCCCAGACAAAGATATACTTGTTCTTCTGGAGGTAGTCTGTCAATTCCTCTTTGTCCCGTTGCGGTAAGAGCGACCCAAGCTAGATGGTGCGAGTCGGGCTTGTTGTAGAAAGGGGTACTTCGACCAATCCTTCCATCATCATCCCCCGCTGCAAAACCGTCTCGTCACGCAAGTCGAAGTCATCGATGTTTAGTGTGGTGGCCCTGGTAGGTTGTGCCTGCTTGGAATAGCAATTCCTGGCGGCCTCCTGGTTGCCACGCACGACTCTGACTCCTCTCGGAGTGGAGAACTTCATGGCCAGGTGAGGAATCAAATGGATGGCCTTGAATATGGACTGGACAGGCCTCCTAAAAATAGCGTTATAGGCGGTGCTTGAATCTACCACGACGAATGGGACTTCGTGTGTCACCTGCCTTGAAAATTCTCCCATGGTGACTGGGAGGGCAATCGTGCCCATTACATAAACTGGATGATTATTGAAGTCGTAGGCGGGCACAGTCCTCAATGGTGTGCCTCGTTGCTCGATGGAACTCACAATACTTGGACTGATCATTTCTATGATTATGGGCTGGTTGTTTGGGCTGATGTAGCGCTAGCTCATTCTAGATGGCATAGAGCACATTTGTGTGTGTGGTGTTTAGAGGAGTATAATCCCTAGGTGGTTGATCCCTCTGGTGGTCCCGACGACGTTGCCCGTTCTGGCGCCCTCCTTGGAATCTTCCTTCTTAGTGCTGGGGGGGTGCCTCCTTCTCCCTTCTACGCTTCTGGGCGCCCTCAAACTGCTGGCGATGGGCGTCAATAGCTTCGTGGGCGGTGATCTGAGCCTCCACCCGATGCAGGAGGTCAGGATAACTAGGGACGGTCTCTCTCATTAGTGCTGAGTAGAAGCCGCTAGGGCGGAGGACTCCCAGGAATACCCCTCATAATAATTCGGGATCAACACCCGGAATTTGGTGGGCCTTTGCTGTAAAATGGCGGAAGAAGTCCTTCAGGGTTTCTCCTTCATTCTGGCGGATTCCCGAGAGGTGGGAGGGGTCGCAAACGATCCTGTGATTAGCGATAAACTAATCGATAAACTGCCTTGTTAACTCCGTAAAGTTGGAGATGGTCCCGGCCCTTAATGAATGGAACCATATTCGGGTCTAGCCTTTTAAAGTGGCCGGAAACACTTGGCAGGGCAACTGGTCTGGGGCATTATAGATCCTCATAATGGTGGTGAAGTGATTAACATACTCTAGTGGGTCGTCGATCTCGTCGAATGTTTCGATGTTCGGGAGCTTGAACCCGTGTGGGATTGGATGGTCGAGAATTTGTAGTGCCAAAGGAGAGCCTTGGAAGAGCGGTCGGTGAACGTGAACATTTCTTCCTCCTACCTGGCGGTATTCCTCAGCGATGACCTCTCGGATCTCTTCTCTAGTAAATCTTTCAAGTGGTGGAAGGTGGGCGTTATTGACCTGGTTGCGTCGATGGTGGTCTGCTCCGGTCTCTCTCTGGGCCAGGGGAGCGAAACTGGCGGCCTTGGAGTATTCCTCGGGTCCCTCTTGTATTGAAGGAACTTCCTGGGTTTGGCACTGATTTAGCTGCGGCGGAAGATTTGTTGGTGCTGGTGGTTCCGCCGGTGCGGGAGGTGCCCCTAGGTTCCGGAGCAAGGTGAGCATTTCCGTTTGCTGTTCTTCCATCTGACGAACACGCCCCTACAAGGTGGTAACGGGGGAAAAGGCTACCTCAGCAATTAGCGGCACGTCTACCAAAGAGTGGGAGTGTGTCGGCTCGACGTGTCCTCCTAGGGCGGACACTTCAACGGTGCGAGTGCTTCACTTGGCCATTGGAACAGGACTCGGAAGCGGTTGAGCTTGTGATTTAATTTTTTTGAAGGATGTTGGGAATCGGGTTCCCACAGACGGTGCCAAACTAATGCGGGCTAACTCGATGCCCCAGTCGGACCGGATTCAACTGGGTCGCCTTAGCTTGCGGGGCGGTCGAGCGCGCATACAGTCAAAGAAAAGGGAAGATCGACTCAAGATATAATGACGTGGAAAAACCCCTAAATTGGGTAAAAAACCACGTGACTGGGTCTGTGCCGGTCAAAATCCACTAGCTGCTTGCGGTTACAGAACGTTCGGTGAATCGGGGCGACAGGCCGCTCCCGTTACAACTTGAGGTGAGAGAAGAGGACTGCAGGTCCCCACGTGCAACAGGCTGTTTGGCGGGAGCGCTTTGAGTACTAGAATTCACGTGGCGGCACTGGAGCTCTGTAGCTTGGGTTGCGGGTCCGTCGCATGTCTACTTACAAGTATCGTCTTCTTCATCCTCTGCTCGCGTTGGGACCTGGGCGTTCTCCGGCTGGTGGTGCTCTAGTGGTTCATGGTGGCTCGCGGTGGTTCGAGGTAGCTGGAGGATGACCTGAGAGAGGAGTTCGACAGAACTCTGACCTGAGGAAGAAGATGACCAGGAGCCAAAAGGTGAAGAATGAGAAGGCCCTGGGGCTCCTTTTATAGCCTCCAGGAGAGGATCATGGCGGACCCCACCGCCAATGTAGTGGTCTAGTGGGTGGTTACCCACCAGATCGGAAGGCGAGGAAAGCCCACCGTAATCGGACTATGGGCAGGCAGTCTATGACGGTGGGGAGGCCATGCGCCGGCGGTGGCCGGCCAAGGGGCGGCTGGACCACGGCGAGGCCGGCGCCTGCGGCCAGGCCGGGGATGGCCTGGCCGGGCCCGTGGCCCGGCCGGCGGCGGCCAGGTCGGTGGCGACCTGGCCGGAGTCCGCGGCCCGGCCGACAGCGGCCCGGTCGGCGCCTGCGGCCAGGCCGGCGGCGGCCAGGCCGGCGGCGGCCTGGTCGGAGCCCGCGGCCGGGCCGGCCGCGGCCTGGCCGGCGGCTGGCTGGCTGGCCGGCCGCGGCCTGGCCAGCGGCGCCCTGGCCGCGACCTGGCCGGCTGCAGCTGCACGGTAGGCGGCGACTACTCCACCAGCGGCGGCCAGCCGGCAGTGGCGGCGGCCTGCTGGCGGCAGTGGCCGGTGCTGGCGGCCCGCCGGTGGTTACCCCCAATGGGGGTGGCTTTAGTGGAGAGATAGGGAATGGGCCCCACCCCCCATGTTCTCCTCATCATGGGAGGTGGGGTTTGACTAGTCAACCCCATGATCTCCCATTTTGGGTGAAGATCATGAGGGAGCATGCATTATAAATGATGGTCTAACCCATCAGTTAGTTTAGAGCGCGAGCGTGATGTAGGCCATAACTTTGGCCTGATGGAGCATTATATCGTACCTAATGTCTAATCCTAATTAGCCCCGTTGTGCCTACCCGTCCTTTGCTTCAGCACTACATTTTCTCACCAAAGTCTAAAATCCAAACCTATTCTCACTCCCAAATTCAAGATGGCTAGTGTATTTATTTTCATTTGGGAATGTTGTTGAGGTTATGCTTATGAGGAAATGTGGATATGCACTCATTTTTTTTATTTATGATGAATTATGAATAAAGTGTATGATTGTGAAAAAATGGAAAAAGAAATAGAAGAAAAGGAAAAAAATTATTGTGAAAAAAGTGTGGAAAGCCTATTGAAAATCTTTTTGGTAGCATTATTTATTTTATAATAGGCAGTGCACGTATCCATATAGTCAAGTCTAAGTCTAGGGGTGCGGTGCACCCGCGTGTGTTATTGTGGGAAGTTCGGATTTCTAGTTGTGCTAGCTTATTTGGGTTTGTTCGTGAGCCTCCCTATTTATTTTTTGTATATCCCGCCTAAACCCAAGTCGTCATATTAATTCAAGTCCTAAGGATTCGCGTCGAACTGTACCAGTGCCATGGAGAGAGTGCGAACTGGTAAGCTTATGGTCACAGACATTGGTGGATTCCTTTAGAGGTTATCCCGAGCCCTGGTCTCTTGCAATTCTCACCTCACCGTCTTGTCTGCTTTTGTCTGCGCGTGAACGAATGATTTGCCGAGATCTGATTTTAGAGTAAAATAATATGTTGATACGCTCCTCGAAAATTTTAAGCTACCTTGCATAGTTAGGAACTGTTGGGTCCATTGATCCCAATGGCCCTGATTTGATGATGTCAATGAGATAGAAATAGTTGTATTTGATGTATGGTTAAGTTCATGCATACAGGTTAGTTTTTGTCATAGTGATTGGACAGCTAGTTCAAGAGACAATGACAGGTGGACTCAAGGTGGAGCAGGAAAATTAGAAAACTACCTAAGTCCAAAAGCATTGAGTGAGGCAAGCTCACTCAACGCCATTCAGCTAATAGTGCTGAGATAAGGTAGGCAGACAAAACTGACAGTATTGCAAAGGCAGAAATCGGGCTATGTCCAGAAGCGTTGAGTGAGCTCAACTCACTCAATGTCATATAGCTAGAAGTGTTGAGTCTAGAAGCATTGAGTGAGCTCAACTCACTCAACGCCATACAACTAGAAGTATTGAGTCAAGGTTATCCTGTCATAGACTTACTATGAAGAATCCAGAAAATCGACTAAGTCCAAAAGCGTTGAGTGAAGCTTCATCACTCAATGCCATGCTGAGTCTGTCAGTGATAAACTTCAGCAAGAAGGCAAGATTGTAGAAAATCGACTAAGTCCAAATGCGTTGAGTGAAGCTTATACACTCAACGCTCTCAATGCCCTCAGGCAAAAAGCTATAGAATATGGATAAGGGAAAAAGCGTTGAGTGAGGGATATACACTCAATGCTCTCAACGTCTAGCAGAGCAGAAATTTCTAGGTCTAGAATCGCTGAGTCTACCATTCGTCGAGCTGAGCTTAGCTTTCATCGACCGGAGTTCAGAGTTCATCGATCTCAGCTTTTACCTATAAGAAGGACTAAGCTATCAGAATCGTTGACCAGAGTTCAAATTTCGTCGAACTCAGCATTCACCTAAAGAAAGAACTTGGCTGGGAGAATTCATCGATCTCAGCTTCACTATTTTGTCAAGCTGAGCTCAGGTTTCATCGAACTTTGCTCGAACTTCGTCGACCTCAGCCTTCACCTGAAGAAAGAATTGAGCTGAGAGAATTCATCGATCTCAGCTTCACTATTTTGTCAAGCTGAGCTCAGATATCGTCGAGCTGAGCTTGAAGTTCGTCGATCACAGGATTTTAGAATTGTTAGTTGATTTTGGTTAAGTCCAGAATGATGCTGACTCAGCAAAGTCAACAGGTCAACAAAGTTTAGATTCGATGCAAATCGACATTAACGTTGTCGTCAGTCTATAGTGGATCTCAAGTTAATAAAGTTGAGGTTTTAACCATCGTTAAAACTGAGACACGTGTCGATCATCTTGCCAATGTGACGGGATTATAAATAGCAGAAGAGATCGAGATCTAAGCATGATAATTACATTAATTTCTGATTAACTTTCAAAAAAATGAGAAGTGGAGTTTGTCGTCTTCATCTGTCATTGTTGCAGAAGCCAAGAACCTAAAGTTCAAATCTGAAGGGCTTCTGAGTTTGCTGGTGCAATCAACTTCCACTCCAGCAGGTTCAGAGTAATCATCTGAGAGAGACGAATCAACCTAGGCATGCCCTAGCTGAAGTTATCTTCTTGATCCAAGCCGAGCCAGAATTTGGAGATCAATTCGTTGGATCAAAGAAGAAGGAAGGGCTGAAATCTGCTCAGTCCAGATCGGCAGATATTCCTGAAGAAGAAGAAACAGATTCATCTGCTAGTTGATTCCAGAATAAGTCGGGCATCATTTCAAGATCGTTGTATCATCTTGTTGCTGTGAAGACGAAGTTATTGTTGACATATGCTCGGTCCAGGTAGACAGGCACGGAGAATTTTCTCTGGTGTCTATAATTCATTGTCTTGAATATTTCTATGTAAGATTCATTTTGAATCTGAGTGGTATGGCTAAGGCCTGAGTTATAAGCCTGTGTTATAAAGGCTGAGGTAGGGCAGGAGTTGCCTGAGTTATAGGTGTGTGGATTCACACTGAGGTAGGGAAGGAGTTTCCTGAGTTGTAGGAGTGTGGAGTCACTCTGAGGTAGAGTTCTTGGGAAGAACTTGAGTTGTAGGATCTTGGTGATCTGAGTGGTAGGGCATGTGCCTGAGTTGTAGGAGCCGGTTGAGCTCTGAGCTGTAAGATCTGAGAATCTAAGAAAGATAGAAGGAAGTTTGGCCGAATCTAGTATACTTCTAGATAGGCGAAGGGGGAAAGTAGATGTACCCATCAATTGGGGAACCACTATAAATCTCTATGTACTGTGTTGTATACTGTGCTGGTATTAATTCTGATAAGATTGCAGTGCTGTGATTTTAATCGATAAGTCCTAAGTTTTTATATTGGACCTATTCACCCCCCCCCCCCATCTAGGTGATTAGTTGTTCTTGAAATCAAGACTTTCAGGAACTTTTCTACCTTTTCTTTTATGTACACGAGTAATTTATTTCTTATTATACTTTGTGTTTGCAATTACTATGCCAACCCGTTATTTACGTTTCACCGCGAGATGATTTGCTCGAGTTGAGCAAATGTTTAAGTCTGTGGGTGTGATGAGTTCGAATTATATATGATTTTTTGGACTCATCTGGGCTAGTTTTCATGCATGTGCGCTACATTATTGATAGTTTATTGCTCATATTTTGGTTGAATGGATTATATACACACAGTGCACTATTTAGGCTCATTGGGGTGTACGATTGAACATTCTGTTGTTGGGGGTAAGCACACGGTTCTCCCCATGCATATCTCTTATTGTATTGTCTGGAATTATTTGTATTTGCTGAAGGTGTACTCCATTTGGTTTTGATTGTGTGTAGGTGGGTTGTTCATTGTGTTTGGAATTGTTATCGGGGGCAATCGCACAATTGTGGGGTTTTGGTTGATGTATTACAATTTTGGTCGTGCGATTGCCATATATCATTTTGGTTGTATAGCCGTCGTGCGTTTTTCTTAACGCACGATTAGATTCAATCATGTGCAAAGGAAAATGCACGACATGCATCAGATTCGTCGAAATGCCTCTTCGGCCCGACCCATACATTTTTGGTCGTGCATGATCATTTCACTCATGCGTGAACAAAATCATGCGATCTCCATGTAACTTCTGGTTGGGCTCCTATGATATTATAATCGCACAATCAAACACACGATTGTGTGTTTAGTCGTGCGTCTCTTAAAATACTGAGCATAAACTATTTAAGTTGCAGGTATTTGCCCTAATTGGAGAGTTTGTCTTCCCCATGTACCGCCCGATTTCGCCCATTTCACTCCTCTCTTGTCGCACACCTTGGGGAGGAACTCCGACAGACATTTTGGTGCAAATACTTTGCTAAGGATTCTTCTATGGCCTCTGCCATCATCTCCAACCATTCAATCCTTATTTCAAGCGATTTCTCTACATCTCTGAAGTTCGCTGGTGTGAACGTGAACAGTAGTGATTCACGAAGAAGAAAGGTCATTAGAAGGCAGTGATAGCCCTTCTCTACCTCGGACGGCAGTTGAAGTCCGAGCGCTGACGAGGAGTGACAAACCTCGATTTCGGCCAAGAACCAAGATGAGTCTTCGTGTGTTGGTTGTATTCTCTCCTCCTTCTTCTTTATGGTAGATTACTTGATATTATTTGGATGTTTGGAATGATGTTAATCATCTGAAATGCATTTCCATGTTTCTTACCATGTGTATGTGGTGATTATGTGTGGTTGTTAATTTCGTGGTGCACATCCATCCACCATGTGTTCGATTCCTTTGTGTTTGTGTCATCCTAGCAATTGCTAGGAGTGTGCGTAGCAAAGAGGTGACTACGACTATCACTCAATCGACCATCTGAATCATTACCCAATTGGGTAATCCACCCGAGTGAAGCGGTGAAGGTGACCCGCGTCGATAAATTAGGTTTTATAATTTTGTAATTGCTCCGTTTGCGCACTTACAAATGCTTTTTCGAACAATTGAATCATGTACCTTAATTGCACTCCTCTGAGATCGATACTTGGGTATTGACTCCCATTTTATATTAATTGTGTGATAGGTACACTTGTCGTATTTGCGCATCAAGTAGGTGTCACTTAATTAAGCCCAAAGTAAAGCAGCCACCACCTCATAACTCAACATTAAAATGTTGTCAGCATATCAAGCCAGCAAAGTAGTTTTCCACATGTCACCACAACAAGCCACTAAGTAAGCCCTTTGAAAAAAAACTAATAGCACCCCAAATAACAATACATAATCATACACTTGTCTATGAGCACCCCAAATAAACTTAATCAAATAATAAAACATAAAATCAAATAATAAAGTAAAAGAAAACCTGAAAAAAAAATATTACACAAATTTTGTACTGCCTTGTGTTCTCATCATCAGGGAAAATAAAATTTTTGTTTCGCATTTTTTGTCACATATTAAAGTCCATTGGAGTCCTCATTGAGATTGCACTCTCTATTACAAATTTCTTTATGAGCTCTTTTGTGAACTTCGTCTAAGAGATAAATATTTCATCCTCAGATTGCTTCACTTGGAGACTTAAGAAGTATTTTATCTCTCTCATGCTGTTTATTTAAAACTTCTCTTGCATAAGATTGGTAAAGTTTTTACAAAGGTGATCATGAGTAGATCCAAAGATTATTTCATCGACATATATATGGACTATCAAAGTCTTATCTTTTACTTCTCTTAGAAATAATATTGTATTTATTTTTCCCCTTAAAAAATTCAATGTGAAAGGTAAATAAAGTCTCATATCAAGCTCTAGGTGCTTGTGTAAGACGATATAAATCTTTCTTAAGATAGTAATGATTAGGATAAGTTGAGTTAACAAAACCTAGGGATTATTCTACATATGCTTTCTCTTTTAAGTCTCCATTGAGGAAAGAAGACTTCACATCCATTTGATATACCATGAAGCCTTTATGAGTTGCATATGCCAGAAACAACCTGATGGACTCCAATCTTATTACTGGTGCAAAGGTCTCGTCAAAGTCCATGCCTTCTTCCTGTTTGTATCCCATTGCAAACAGCCATGCTTTATTCTTGAAAATGAATCCTTGTTCATCCAACTTGTTCATGAACACCCACTTTGTTCCAATGATGTTGTGACTTTGGGGTCTGGGGACTATCTTTGAAACTTTATATCTCTTGAATTGACTTAATTCTTCTTGCATAGCCATAATTTAGGATGGGTCTAAATTGACTTCTTCAAACTTATTTGGCTCCACTTAAGAGAGGAAACTCAAGTGAAGTACTTTATTCATAATACTTCTCCTCTTCTGGATTCTGTGATTTATATCCCTAATGATTCGATCTTGTGGATAATCTTTCAGAAACTTAGAGGCAGTAGTCAAGTTTTTGTTCCACTCAGGAACAACTTCTTCTATAGGCTGAACTGCTTCAACTCCATGGTTTATCTCTTGTTCTTCAGCTTCTTCTTCAACACGGACTGGATCAGTGGAGAATGTTTCCTTTGCCTCTTCAGTGTCCACTATCTGTAGGATATTAAGCTTGGAGCTTGTACCTATCACTAAGCATCCAGAAGAATCTTCAAGTAACATGTTGGATTCATCAAATACAATATTTATGGATTTTCAATTATTCTAGACTTTATATTATAGATTCTATAGGGTCTGCTATGATGGTTATATCTAGCAAAAATTCCTTCATAGGATTTTTCAACAAACTTAGTAAGAGAGCACTTCCCTTTGTTTAACATAAAGCACTTGCTTCCAAAGATTTTAAAGTAGGCTAAGGTTGGTTTTCTAACTTTCAGAAGCTTACAGGGAGTCTTATTATAATTCTTGTTGATTAAAGCCCTATTTTGCACATAACAGGTTATATTGGCTACATCAGCCTAGAAGTATTCTAATAGTAAGGAGCCACTCAACATAGTTCTATAAGTTTCAATATGTGTTTTATTCTTTCTCTCTTCAACTCTACTTTATTGTTGAGTTCTTGGAGATGAAAACTCCTAAAAGATACCTAAGCTTTCAAAGAACTTGGTCATGGCACCAGACTAAAATTCAGTTTCATTGTCACTCCTAATTTTGACCACATAGAAATCCATTTTATTCTGAATTTGCTTGACAAAGGTAATGAAAGTGGCCAGAGTATCTGACTTCTTTTACGAAATAACAACCATGTGAACCTAGAGAAATCATCAACAATTATAAGAGTATAAACTTTCCCTCCTAAGTTATGAATTGACATAGGAACAAAAAAATCCATTTGTAATAAGTGTAAACATCTAGTGGAATATTTGACACCAACTGATTTAAAAGAAGTATTTATTTGCTTGCCCATTTGGCATACATGATAAGGGCTATCTTGGGTACAATTCCACTTGGGACCTGCCCTAATGAAGTTTTATGACAAAAGCATATTTATAGTTTTATAATTGATATGAGCTAATCCAGTGTCATTATACGCAAAGAGATGCTCTATTCTTAATTATAAGACATATTTGGGAATTAGAATTTTAGCATAAGAAATTAAGACAATAAATATTCTCACTCCTAGTACCAATTAGTATGAATTTATAACTTATAGATTTCTTAATCAGACACTCATCTTTGTGGAATTCAATTACACAACCAAGATCACATAGTTGATTTATACTTATCAAATTATGTTGCAATCCTTCTACATAACTTCCCTTATGATAGTGACTATGTCATTAAAGATCTTACCATAGCCTTTATTTTTTTCCTCTGTCATTCTCCAAAAATCATGTTTGGACCATCTTCCACTTAGAAGTATTACTTTAATATGCTTCTTAATCTACTTATATGTCTGGAACATCCACTATCCAAATACCAGATGAGAATTTGGTTGGTCTTTAGACATACTTGTAAAAAGAAATCACTTTATCTTAGGCACCCAAAACTTATAGGGCCCTAGATTTTTGTTAGCATTAATAACCTAATTATTTTTTTGACCACGTTGATGTGCTTGACGGACCCTTTCAAGATTGCATGCCAGTTTGACATTTCTTGCCCTAGAGACTATTGGGTCGAACCAACAGTCAATGGCAAAGTAGTCAATTTTACCACAACACTAGTATTTAAACTTGTTGTATCTTTTCTTTTTGCTTACAACAGGAATTGGATGAATCTTCTTATGATCAGAATGAATTCTGAATGGAATTGCATGAGATTCTCTTTGCATGACATGTGATTGTGTATTGGATTTAACTTGGATTAAATAGCCATTGCCTTGCCACTGCATGCAGTTCTCTTAATATGAGTTTTCTCTTTGCTTTTATTGCTTGTGTTGGCACCAAACACAAAAGGACCATGATTTTTCATCACAATCTCTTCATAAGATGCCTTAAAGGCACTCTTTCCATAATGCACATCTTGTTTTACACTTATGGAACATTCATTTATGAAATGTCCATAAATGGACTCTTGATCATACTTGTTGGAGGGTAGAGTTACCTTCCTAAAGTTGATCTTCTTGGTCATTGGCTTATCATTATTGTTCTCTTTCTTATATCATTAGCCTTCTTTATGAACTGGGGACAACCCATCAATTAGTTGAAGAATTGTCTTGGACTTGGATAAACTTGAAACTGTCTTCCTTTTATAAGAAGCTTGTTCTCCAAATCCTAATTTTTTGTCCTGTAATTTCAAGACACTAGATTGATCTCCAACCTTTTTTCAGAGATTCAATCTCTCTTGTTTGTGCCTTGCATAACTCTTTGTTATCAACTAAGGCCTTCAACAAGTTCCCAAAATGATTTATTAGCTCATCATTAGAGCTTGCTTTGAAGTCTTTTTGAGTAGTTTGATATCAGAATTTTCTTGAGTCAGCCTTTCAGCCTAATTAAGTAAATTTGACTCCCTAGCCTTAATATTAGTTATCTCATCAGCCTGTGAATTGAATAGTTTCTTGCACCTCTTATGGGCTTCAAGTAATTCTTCATATTGTTTTATAAATCACCTTCAGATTCATCTCCTGAGGTTCATTCTACCTTAGAGTTAGAGTCTGAGATAGATATAGGAGGTTTAATAGGTATCTGTATAGAGAGAGTCTTCATGCCCATTATTCTCTTCACTTATGGCTATTGAAGCCATATATTCTTTATCAAAGATGGAGTGGCAGGACTCACTGTCACTAAGATCCTTAGTTTTCTTTGCGAAGAAGCTTCTCTCTTTCTTATTTTCTCTATAGGACCTCTTCTCATTAGAATTGTTGCCATTCTTTCTCTTTGAAGGATAGTCTGCCATCATGTGTCCTGCTTTCCTACAACAAAAATAGATTGCATTATTGTAAAAATGTTTATTATGTTTAGACTCATACTTGTCCCCTTGGATATCTCTCCTTAATATATCAGAGTAGCTGTAATATTTCTTTGAGCTAGAGGTGGAAGAGGGTTTGTTCTTTCGGTGTCTCCTTCAACCCAACATCTTATTTAGCTGCCTTGTGAACAAGACAAGTTCTCCATCAAAAAGTTCATCATTAGAACTGTTAGAAAGTGAGCCTTCTTTCTACTTCTCATAGATCTCTCAGCTTTCAAGGCCATAGACTTTTTTATTGTTGTCCTCTTTAGCTTTTATGGTGTTCAGATGCATCTCATTGGACAACAACTTCCCAAATAGATTCTGGGGATGGATGTTACCCAGATTTCTCATCTCTCTAATAGTAGATATCTTGATATCTCACTCCTTATTGACGGATCTCAAGAACTTATCGTTTAACTCATAATCAGTAAATGTTCTCCCATACTCCTTCAATCCATTTACAATCTTAAATAATCTCTTATAATCATTAGCTATAAAGTCATTCTTCCCTTGCTTAAAGTCTTCATACTCTTAGTTCAATAAGGATTTCCTTTCATCCATTAATTATTATATGCCTTCCATATTTACAATCAAAATGTCTCACATTTCTTTGACAGTTTGGTAGTGAATTAGGTTTTGAAATGTGCAATCATCACTTCACTGACTATTATGTTTTTGGCACTCTTATCTATTGTAGCCAAAAGAACTTCATCTTTTGTCATTTCTGAGAGCTTCTTTAGAACTCTCAGATTTGCATCAATGATTGAGGCTTTACTGGGGATGAAGGGTCCCTCTTCAATAATTATAAAGATCCTAGGGCCAGAGACTCAACTCTAGATTCCACATTTCAGTGCAAAAATTATTATGATCCTAGGGTCCCTCTTCAATAACTCTATTTTTGAATAGATTAACACTTTACTTCCAGATTCCAAAATTTTCTTTTCAATAGATTGGTAGTTTCATAAAACTCAACTCTTTACAGATCTAACAAGAAGTCATGTTGTATATAATTTTAATATCCTTGAGGATTTTGTTCAGTTGTTAATCTTTTTTGAGCAACCTACCTCTAATACCACTTAAAAGATTAAGGGTATTCTAATCATCTAGAGGGGGTTGAATATATGTTTGGGCATTTTTGATCTTTTTAAAATATATTGGCTTGTAGTACATCAAAGAAAGAATAAAACAAAACACAGAGAACACACCAAGATTTATAGTGGTTCTATAATTATGGCTGCATCCACTTTCCCTCTGCACATATCTAACAGTGTGCTAGACTTGGCCAACTTCTCTAATATCTCAGATCAAAGATCTTACAGCTCAGATTCCTTGACTCATATAGCTCAAGAACACAAACAAGTCCCCTACCTCTGATCCACTCCCTAAATCATACACCCCAGACCTTCAAGATAAGGCCCTACACTCAGGTTATCAAATCCCTAACTAAATCCTTGCACCAAGAGATCTGCACTCATATCTTCTCCAAAGATCCTACCTCAGATATCAAGGATCCTACCCTCAAATTTCCACTGGAATCCTACAACACACTCAGATCCAAAGGATCCTGCCCTCAAATTTCCACTGGAATCCTACAACACACTTAGATCCAAAGGATCTTACAATTTTAGAATAATGGATGAAAAATTACAAGGACACTAGACTCAAAAGCAACTTGTCTTGAGTCTTTTGTAGAATTAGAGTAGTGAGGCTTCTTCTTCCTTGATCAAATTTCAGAAAGTATCTTCTTGCAATAGTTGAGTTTGGATCAGGAATGTTTCTTACACAGAGAACAATCTTCAGGAAAAACTTGATTCTTTACGCCATGGTAAGATTGCTCTTTAGGGTTAGTCGCTTAGAGAAGACTTAGAGAAGAATTCATGAGTGCTTGAATACGTGTATATATCTTTGTATATTTTTCCTTCAAAACTTTTAATCCTTTTATACTTTTCTCGATCAATGAAACCCTAACGTATTTATAAGGAATCCATCGCCAACAACTAGAATCAAGAATCAATTAGCATTTAAAACTTTTTACATGAGGCCCCCTGATTGGTGCACCAAACGGCGAGATTCAAAATGAAATTTGAATAGGCTCGTGATTTGTGGCTTACTTACAGCATCCAACTGTTATACAAATCTTCTAGCTGATATAGTCAACATAAGCCTTCTACTATCTCTCTAGTCGATGCAGTCAATACAGTCCCTCAACCCTTAAGCCAAAATCATCTGCCAATATTTAACTTAACATTCAGACGATGCAATCAACACTTTCTTCTTAACATCCAGATGATATAGACGATATTTTACTTAGCATCTAGGAAATGAAATTGACATTTCTTCTTAGCATCCAACTGATGTACTTGATATTTTTCTTCAATTATTCAGCCGATGCAAATGCTATTTTACTTAGCATTGCTTTGTCATTGTATCCAATTTTCTTTGACTCTGGTTGAGTTTTTCTTTGATAATGACAAGTCTAATATATGATTAAGACATAAATCAACATGAGTTTTGCATCTTGAGGGATTATAATGGCAAAACTGTTGGATCCATTGATCACAATATCACAGATTTGCAGAAGGCCCGCAAGTCAATAATATACACAAACATGTATTTGATATTTGTCTAAGTTCATACATGCAGGATGTCTGTTATTCAGTGATTAGACAGACTCAATGTTTGTGAGGATTAGCTGGACAAAAGTCAGAATACTTAGGAGAGGCAGAATATTTCCTAAGTACAAAAGCGTTGAGTGAGCACACATCACTCAATGCCTAAGGCCAAAAAGCGTCGACAGATAACCAATCACTCAAAGCCATTCAAAGCTCGCATTAAGTGATGTGCATTCACTCGACGCCCTAGCAGTTAAATTTGTCTAAGTTAAAGAGCATTGAGTGATGGACATTCACTACATGCCCTTCCAAATTTGCTGCCAAGTCCAGAAGCATTGAGTGATGGACGTTCACTCAACTCCTTTATCAGAATTGTTGTCAAGTTTAAAAGCATTGAGTGAAGGACGTTCACTCAACGCCATCAATCATAAAAAACTACCAAACACAAAAGCATTGAGTGATGGACGCTCACTCAACGCCTTCTCAGATAAGTTCTCAAAGGAGAAAAGCATTGAGTGAAGAAGGCTCACTCAACCCCTCTGAAGATAGTGTGAATTCAGCTAAATATTTTTGCGTTGAGTGAAGTTTATTGCTCAAGGATTCTGAATATAACAGTTACAGTACAAATGCTTTGAGATATAAGGCAACACTCAAAGCTTCAAGTCATTGAGTCACAAGACATCACTCAATGCCTGTGCAGTCAATATGGAAGAATTTTCTAAGTCCGCCAGCATTGAAACATGACTGTTGACGTCATCATCATATTCAACGCAGTTTGCGCACTAAAGGACAAATATCGTCGTACTTCTTCTACAGTGCATTTATGGTAAATCAACTATTAAAGTTGACCATGTCGCTTTCTAATAAGGAAGAAAGAGTTGTTGTAGTTGAGGGGGGATTAATACGGAAGGAAATCATATTTTATAAGAACTTTTGTCATTTCTCAGAACCCTAAGTTTTGCAAAAGTCAAATAGCAGAGCTCAAGCCATTTTTGTTCATCTTCAAGCCTGCAACATAGAACATCAAACTTTCTCAAGCTTGAAGAAGAAGTAGAGCTCTGCAGAAGTTCTACACAGTACAAGCTGATTTAACTCTAAAGAAATATTTTCTTATTGTTGTGAAGAAGGACTGTTTACAATACAATCAAGGAAGAGGACTCATGGATTTATCTCTGGAGTCATTTCATTCAAACCATTATTCAAATCTGTAGGATCTCTCTAAGATCTGAATTATAAGCTTAATTTATAAAGGCTGAGTTGTAGGAGTTGGTGAACTCTGAGCTGTAGGGCCCTGGAGTGGATCTGAGGTAGAATCTTAGTGAAGATCTGAGGTAGGAGATCGGCTGAATCTATGAGTTATAGGAGTTGGTGAACTCTAAGCTGTAGGGTCCTAGAGTGGATCTGAAATAAGGTCCTAGAGTAGATCTGAGGTAGTACTAGAAGCAGTCTGAGCTATAGGAGTAGTGTACAGTTTGAGTTATAAGATCCTGAGGGATCTGAGTTATAAGCTTATGGAACTAAGTATCAAGTAGGAGTTAGCCGAATCTAGCATCACTGCTAAATAGGTGAAGAGGGAAAGTAGATGTACCATAGTAGGGGAACTACTATAAATCTTGTGCATTTTTTGTGATCTTAAAAGCTAACATCTAACATAAACACACATCAAGCTCTAACTCGAAAAGATTCTAAAGATTCAAAACAAACCTATTCACCCCCCCCCCTCCCCTCGTCTATGTGTTTAACTACCCTTAGAAAAGACTTTCAAGTGGTATCAAAGCGAGGTTGTTTAAAAGGACTTAATAGTCTAAACTAGATCTCTAAGGGTAGTAGAAGTATATATTTATGGCTTCTGGTGGGAACCATAAGGAGTTAGGTTCTATGAATCTTCCTATCTATAGGAAGGAAAACTTTGAGATTTGGAAAGAAAGGGTGAAGCTATTCATGGAAACCTCAGACCCTAGGATATACATTATATTACAATAAGGACCTTTCATTCCCATAAAGGTCTCTACTATTAATGCCAACATCTAGACTCCCAAGAGATATTCAGAGATGACTAAGAATGAGAAGGTTCTGGCCACAATAGTTAAGATAGAACAGAACATAATTTTTAGTGTCTTAGATGATTCAACATTTCAAAGTTTGGTCCATTGTTAAACAGCTAAGGAGATATGGGACTCACTGATAGTCTATATGGAGGGAATAAAGGAATTGAGGGATGATAGAAAATCCTTCCTCAACCAGCAGTAGGAGGAATTTAAGCAAGGCAAGAAGGATTTTATAGCTGATTGTTATGAGAAGTTATTCAAGATTGTGAATAGTCTGATCACTTATAGTATACAGTTCACCATCTATGAGTTGAATGACAAGTTCCTTAGATCTCTCAAAAAAGAATGGGATATCAAGATTTGTGCCATCAGGGAAGTGGGCAACTTGGCCAAAATATTGCCCCAAAATTTGTTTGGCAAGCTAATGTCGCATGAGCTTCAGCTGAATTCCAAAAAAGCTGAAGAAAAAGCAGACAAGTCCCTAAATAGAGAAAAGTCAGTGGCATTCAAAGCTAAAGCCTCAAGAAGGAGCAAGGAGAAGACTCCTTCTCCAACAAGATGGGATACAAAGTCAAAAAACTCAGGTCCCAGCACTTCAGGAGATGAGATGTCAGATGGAGAACTTACCTTGTTCTCCAAGCAGTTTAAGAAGATGCTGAGCAGGAGGAGGCAGTGGAAGAACAAGGTCTGATCTAGCTCTAGCACCAGAAAGCGCCAAGCCAACCTGGAGAAGTCCAGAAAAGACCCCTCTAGGGATAGGTATGATTCTAAATATAATAAATACTTTAAGAATAATGTGGTTTGCTACTGTTATAACAAGTCAGGACATGTCATTGCTGGCTATCATGTCAAAAGGAAAGAAAACTAAAAGTATGCTGATAAAAAGCATCATAAGTACAAGAAGGTAGACAAGAGCTTCTTGACCAAGAAGAATTCTTGCTTATCAGAAAGTGATTTTGAGTCTTCAGAATAAGAAGAAGAAGAAGAATAAGAGGCTTATAGTAGTCTTATCTCTATAGAAGTTGAGGTTGATCTTCCTACCTCTATAATGGGCATAAGGGCACCACTGTCCTCTGTTGATAATGACTTTGAAGATGATGAAGATTTCAGCCTCATGGCCATGACTGAAGAAACTCAGGACAAATTTTATCCTGATGAGGTACACACTCTTTCCAACTCTCCTTCTTTTATGACACTGGCACAGATTCTAAGGCATCCACTTCTTCCATCAAGAAGGATGGATCAGAATCTGATGAGGATGTCAATTAATTGATTGGAAATATGGTGTTATCTTGGAGGCTCTGAAGTAAAGAAAAATGCTTGTCAAAAGGCAGGCTGAAGAGATTGTCACTTTACAGCAGACTTAATCAATGCAATCTGAGTCAGCTTCACTACTAGCATAGATAAACAGAGAAATTAAACAGTTGAGGTCTATGACTATAATCCAAATAAGCACCATAAGTCAGATGGGCAAGATCATTAGGGATCTTAAAGAGAAGCTCCTTAATGAGAGGATGCTAGTGGTTGAGTTTTTCAAGCCAAAGACAGTGTTACCACCGATTGAACCATTCACCTCTCAAAATAATAAGAGGGGATTGGGGTTCAGGTGGAATGCTAGAGCAACCCATTCCAAAGGGAAAACCAAGGCTCCAGCAGTGTCTCAAACCTCCTTTTAGAAAGTAGTTTTACCTTCTAATAGGTATGACCATGACAGCATGTTGGTCATTGGAAGAATGGAAGTTATTCTTATAAGAGCATTAATGCAACTTACACTGGAAGAAGAAAGGGCATGGGGTTGAGTGCACTGAAGGATCCCCATGAAGAAAACCAAATGACCCACCATGTATCATTTGTGTTTGGTGCTCCAGCACCCACTCTCAAGAGTAAGGCAGTGACCACCCTAGTTCCTTCATCAAAGAATAAGATTATAAGTAAGACTACAAGTAAGCCTCACTTGGCCATTTCTGATGTAATTAACACATTGTCAGCTGCAAAGCAGACACATGTTGATGTCAATCTGAATAAACTAAGAGAATCTACTAGCATTCTAACTTTCATCCAAATTATAGCTGAAAGAAACATGAAGAGAGCCGCTACACTCCCCTATGAACAAAAATAATTTGATGGTTCACACACATCTATGGCTGTTCAGAAAAGGAGATATAATATTCATTAGTGTTGGTGTTGTGGTAAGGTGGGACACTTTGCCATAGACTTTTGGCTCAACCCATATGTGTTAAGAGAAAAGGTGAGTCTTCCTATCGGGGCTGCTGTAGGGAGAAAAGTTCAAATTGAAAGTTATTTACTTAAGGTTAGCTAATCACCTAGAGGGGGTGAATATGTCTTTGAAATCTTTTAAGTCTTTTTGTTGTTTTCTAACTAAGTGTTCTAGAGCATGTCCTTAGCACCTGTAATATAAGAAAAGAACAAGAAACACAGCACAACACACAGGTATTTATAGTGGTTCTCCAATTGGGTACATCCACTTTCCCTCCCAACTATCCAACTGATTTGTTGGACTAGGCATAAACTCCACCACTATGCTCCTCAGAGCTTACACCTCAGGCCCTCAACCTTACACTCAAGTTCTCTTTAGAACCCTACCTTAGAACCACACAAGTTCCTACCTCAGAGCCCTGCAGTGCTCCTACAGCTCAGTGGTCCACTGACCACCTACCTCAGCCTTATTTCTAAGGCCTACAGCTCAGGCTTCTCAGCCCTATAACTTCAGGCACACAGCCCTACCCTTAGAGTGCTTACCCTCAGAGTGCTATAGCACTCCTACAACTCAGTACCCTTACAGGTACCTACCTCAGTGCCCTTCCAGGCACCTACATCTCAGCCTCCTCCAAGGCCTACAAATCAGTGACATATTTGTCACCTACAGCTCAGTGACTCACCAGTCACCTACCTCAGCCTTATCAATAAGGCCTACTACTCAGGCTGGGAGGACATCACTACTCTCAGATCCACACTTGGATCCTACCTTAGTACCCCAGCAGGGCACCTACCTCAGTGACTAATTAGTCACATATAGCTCAGGCCAAAAGGCCATATAACTCAGATTCAGATAAACTTAATCCTATAGTAATTTATATAGGATGAAATAAATTTAAGATAACTGACTCAGAGATAAATCTCTGAGTGTATCTTGCTCGACTGAGTAGATATCAGTCCAGCTCACTTGATGTAGAAAGAATTAGTCTTCTTCTACAGCTAACTCCTTTGCTGCACAGGTGAACAGCAATCTATTATTGAAGGTTAATGGCCCTTTACACAGCTATCTCCTTGCTGAATAGATGAATCAGCAGCCTTGTTTTGGAGAGAACTATCTTGCTGAACTTGAAGAGCTTCAGCTTTCTTTCTTTGCCTTCTAGCTAACTCTACTGGACTTTTTCTTTCAATCTTATGGGAGAAGATGAAGTACAGCCGCCTCTGGTTTTTCTTTGTATGTTCTGCATTTTTCTCTTTTTCGTTAACCCTAATCCTTTTCTTTTTTTCCTTTTTATATCTTTTAACTTGAATCAATGGCATAATTGTGGAGTGGGCCTAGCCAAGGATTGGTGAGTGCCACCTCCCTCGGGAAAGGACAAAGCAGCTTTCGGTGCTCCCACAACTTTCCCGCAACGGCTTCATGTAATTTGACTTTGTTGACTTCTTAGTGACGTCAGCAATGGTCATCATATTCTGGACTTAGAAATATTTCCAGATCTTCAATAAGCGTTGAGTGATGTTAAGTCACTCAACGCCATCTTTCTTGGCTCTCAGCGCTTCTGGACTTGTGAATTTTTACTGGCTTCATCTCAGCGGTTCTTTCTCAACTATCTCAGCAGTTTATTCTTTAATAGTTGAGACTATCTTCTGTCTCAGTGCTTCCTTCTCAGCAGTCTCAATACTTTCTTCTTCTCAGCTGAGACTGTCTTATGTCTCAGCGGTTTCCTTTCAGTGGTATCAGCGCTTTCTTCTTCTTAGCTGAGACTATCTTCTGTCTCAATGATTTCTTCTCAGTGGTTTCAATGCTTTCTTCTTCTCAGCTGAGACTATCTTCTGACTCAGTGGTTTCTTCTCAGCGGTTATGCTGAGAGATTCTTCTCAGTTGTCTCAGCTATCTTAGCGGTTTTACCTTAGTCAATTTGTCTGACTTTAGATCAACGAATGTTGAACTGCGTTCGACGATCTGTGGGCTGAGCTCGGCGAATTCTGAACCTCAAGTTTCTGAATTTAGCTTAATGAGTGGTGAGTTGAGCTCGATGATCTGTGAGCTGAGCTCGATGAACTGTGAGCTGAGCTTGACAAAAGTTGAATCCTAAGCTCATGAGTTTAGCCCAAGGAATGGCAAGCTGAGCTCGACGATCTGTGAGCTGAGCTTGACGAACTGCGAGCTGAGCTTTCAAAAATTTGAATCCTAAGCTCCTGAGTTTAGCTCAAGGAATGGTGAGTTGAGCTCGATGATCTGTGAGCTGAGCTCGACGAACTGCGAGCTGAGCTTGACGAAATCTGCATTCTCCAGCATATTTTTTGCTGACCTGTCCAATCATGGACTACCTACATGCATGAACTCAAGCACACATCAAATACATTATGTGTGTATGTCATTGACCCGTTTGACTTCTTATAAATCTGTGATATTGGGATTAATAGACCCAACAATCACCCCCTATTTGAAGAAGTCAAAACTTTGCTTGATCAATAATATAGGTTATTGACAACACAGCATATTCATCATAAAGCAGAATTTAGCATTATTATAGTGTGGAAATGTTACCACCTTTCTCCAGCCTATGGAGAATTACTTGCTCCCCCTGGAATGCTGCCACCCTTATAATTTCAGTGTTGCACTGCACCTGGCTTTGAGCTTCCTACATCTTGGCTTACTCTCCCCCCTTTTTGACTTCTGCAATAGGGAGATTACTGTAGGGCTTTTCTCCCCCTATCTGTCTGGAGTTCATCACCTCGCTTTGACTCAATCCATTGTAGCTGTTTGGCATGCTCCCCCTCAATAGTTGCAGACTAGCTTCATTATCTTGAGGAAGTACTTGTACTACATGCAAAATAGGTAGTGCAGTATATGGTAGAGGAGAGAATTGAAGCTACATAAGATTCAACATACCCAATTCAAATTTGAAGGTGTTGAACTTGGCTTCATCTAGTGGATTAATGAAGATATCATCCACTTGCTTGTCTGTGGAGACAAACTTAAGGCTGAAGTATTCCCTTTTCATATGCTCTCTAATGAAATGGTACCTAATTTCTATATGCTTAATCCTGCTATGGGAGACAGGATTCCTAGCTATGGAAATTACACTACTAGAATCACAAAAGAGTGGAGTTCTACTTATCTGAATATTGTAGTCTCGAAGTTGATGTTGTATCCATAGTAGCTCCCAACTGAAATATACTCTGACTCTGCAGTTGAGATTGCTACACTTATCTGCTTCTTGCTACTCCAATAGACAAGCCTTCCACCTAGGAATTGACAAGATCTAGAACTGCTCTTCCTATCTTCCTTGCAACCTGCAAAATCTGCATTTGAATAGCCAAGTAGTTGAAACTCTCCATTTCTAGGGTACCATAGGCCAAAATATGGGGTGCCCTTAAGATATCTCAGGATTCTTTTCATAGTAGTGTAGTGAGATTCTTTAGAGCGGGCCTGATACCTAGCACAGACACATATTGCGTACATAATGTCAGGCCTACTTGCAATGAGGTAGAGAAGAGAGCCAACTATACCTCTATACAAAGTTAGATCAACATATTTCCTTGGATCATCTCTGCCTATAGGCATATTTGAGCTCATGGGAGTTCCCATGGTGGAAGAATTTTCCATACCATATTTCTTGACTAGCTCCCTGGTGAACTTTGACTAGGATATGGATAGATCATCATCAGTCTGTCTTACTTGGAGTCCCAATAAAAACTTCAGTTCACCCATACTACTCATCTCAAACTTCCCCTACATAAGTTTTGCAAACTTCCTGCAGAGGTTGTCATCAGTAGAGCCAAATATTATGTCATCAACATAAATCTGGACTAGGATGATCTTGCCCTTAGATTCCCTTAGGAATAGGGTCTTGTCTATCTTCCCCCTTGAGAATTTGTTCTCAATGAGGAAGGTTGACAATGTCCCATACCATGCTCTAGGGGCTTGCTTGAGCCCATAAAGAGCTTTCTTAAGTCTATATACAGCAGTAGGAGAGTTGGACTCTACAAAACCTGGAGGTTGTTCTACATAAACCTCTTCCTTCAAGTATCCATTCAGGAAGGCAGACTTTATATCCATCTGGAAGACCTTGAATCCCTGGAATGTTGCAAATGCAAGGAACAGTCTGATTGCTTCTAACCTTGCAACTAGGGCAAAAGTCTGATCATAATCAATCCCCTCTTCGTGTCTATAACCTTTGGCCACCAGTCTAGCTTTATTATTTATTGCAATGCCATTTTTATCAAGTTTATTTCTGAAAATCGACTTGACTCCAATGACATTATGTACATCTGGTCTGGGAACCAGCTTCCAGACCTTGCACCTTTTGAACTGGTTCAGTTCTTCTTGCATTGCACCAATCCAGAAATGGTCTTGATTTGCTTCTTCAAATTTCTTGGGCTCTTCTTATGACAAGAAGCTGGAATATAGAGCTGTGTTGAAACTTTTGCTTCTGATCTGTACACCTTGGTTGGCCCCACTAATTATCTGATCTGGAGGATTATCTCTCAAATATTTGACTGCAGTGGGCAGCCTGACTGCTTCTTGATGAGCACCATTTCTTCAACTGGTTGGTCTTCATCTCCAGGTAGACAGTCATGTGCTTCCTCTGGAGCATCTCTCTCCACTTTCATCTTGCATAGCTGGGTATTTATCTTTGATGGAGAGTTTTTCCATCATGACTTCTGTACCTGCAGAACTAGGCAAGGAGATTGACATCTCACTGTTAATCATGCTTGACTCATCAAACACAACATGGACAGATTCTTTTACAACTTGATTAGTTAAGTTGTAGACTATATATGCCTTACTATTATTTTTGTACCCAACAAAGATCCCCTCATGGGATTTGTAAGCAGACTTAGTCACTTTTGACTTACCATTGTTCAAAATGAAGCACTTACAACCAAAGATCATGAAATAGGCTATGTTTGGTTTTTTATCCTTCAAGATCTCATAGGGAGTCTTCTTGTGGCCTTTGGTGATAGAAGCCCTGTTGAGAACATGACAAGCAGTGTTAACTGCCTCAGTCCAGAAATACTAAGGGAGAGAAGTGTCACTCAATAATATTCTACCAGCTTCTATGAGAGTTATGTTTTTCCTCTCAGCTAACCCATTTTGCTGGAGTGTTCTTAGAGAGGAGAATTCCTGATGAATCCCTTGATCCTCGTAGAATGTTTTCATGGCAGTAAACTGAAATTCATTTCCATGGTGAAAGATATAGTACCTAAACACCTAGAGGGGGGTGAATAGGTGACCAAATTCTTTTTAACTTTTATGGCAGCAATCAGTATTTAACACCGATTTCTATCTACTATTTCACAGCAATCACACAGCATTCACAGCAAACCACAACACACAGAAGACACAGAGTTTTATAGTGGTTCCCCAAGCTTTGGGTACATCCACTTTCCCCCTTCGCCTATCTAGCAGTGTACTAGATTCGGCCAAACTCCTTCACTATCTCAGAACCCAAAACAGGCTCCTACACCTCAGGCCCAAGGCCCTACAACTCAGCTTTTCCACAAAGCCTACACTCAGCCACAAAGGCCTACACTCAGCCACAAAGGCCTACACTCAGCCACCAAGGCCTACACTCAGCCACCAAGGCCTACACTCAGAGATTTAACTCTCCTACCCTCAGCCTTTATAATTGCAGGCTTACAATCTCAGATCCCTAAGGATCCTACAAGTTATAATGAATACAAAATGTATAAACTCAACAACTTAGATGAAAGAGAGATAAGTTGTGAGATTCTTGATGAGTTCTTGGAAGAACTCAGCTGAAATCAATCTGACTTGGCTTTCTTCAAAGCTTCTTGAAAGTAGAACACAATAAGACTGATTCCTCTGCAGTTGATCTTTGATCTCTGCTTCTTAAGATTCAGATCAATCTGAATCCTTCTTCTCAGCTGGGTTCCAACAGCTGATTTCTTGGATGGAGCTCTCTCTCTCCAACTTCTTAGATCTTCACTTGAAAGCTAGATCTTCTTGTGTGTTTCTCTTGTGAATGATCACTTGAACCACTTCATCAATCTCAACCACTTCAACAACAGTTTTTGTAGACTGTATAAGCCTATTTATAGGTCTTCTTCATGTTAACCGGCTGGTCCGGTTCATAACTGAATTCTGACAACTCTGACAGGTGCTGTAGACCGGCTGGAATGGCAGCTGTCAAGTCATCCAGTCAGTTCTTGAAAATTCTGTAACTGTCTTTAAGTGTCGAGACTGTCTGTCTTTAAGTGTCGACACTTATAGACCAAGTGTCGACACATGTTGTCTAAGTGTCGACACTAGTCTATAAGGTGTCGACACAACTCCTTGTGTTGTAGATTTTGTATCTCGACACTACTTCTTCTTCATGTGTCGACACTGAAATTGAGTGTCGACACAAGTACTTGTACTTCAGTATTTTGCTGAATTCTTCTAAGTGTCGACACAACACCTTTGTGTCGACACATCTTCATGTGTTGAATCTGTTAAGTGTCAACACTGCTTCTTGGTGTCGACACATGTCTTCAGTGTTGATACTTGTTGAGTGTCGACACATTGCTCTGGGTGTCGACACTTTCTTCTTCTGCCGAGACTCTGGCTGAGTGTCGACACAACTCCTTAGTGTCGACACTTGTACTTAGAATATTTTTGTTGAATTTTACTGTTCTTTGCTAAGTGTCGACACAGCTCCTTGTGTCGACACTTCTTCAAGTGTTGAGTCTTCAGCTAAGTGTCGACACATTGTTCTAGGTGTCGACACTTACTTCTAGTGTTGACTCTTCTGCTAAGTGTCGACACATTGTTCTGGGTGTCGACACTTATTTCAAGTGTTGACTCTTCTGTTGAGTGTCGACACATTGTTCTGGGTGTCGATACTTGTACTTAGTCTCTGCAGACTTTTGCTGAGTGTCGACACAGCCTCCAAGTGTCGACACTTTCTGGTGTAGACACAGTTTCACTGGGTGTCGACACAACTGCTAAGTGTCGACACTGCTTTACTGGCTTTTCTTCATTGAGTGTCGACACAGCTCCTTGTGTCGACACTTTCTGTCTGGTGTCGACTCAGCATCCCTGGTGTCGACACAATGACTCCAAGTGTCGACACTGCTTGCCTGGGTGTCGACACAAGTCTTCTTAAGTGTCGACACTTTCCCTATGGGTGTTGACACATGGACTTAGAAACTTTTACTTCTTTCCTGCAAATACTTACCCTGCACAAGTAAACTCAAAATACATCAAATACATTTTGATATATATCATTGAGTTGGGTGAGGCTTCTTCAAATCAGGTACATTTGAACCAATGTAACCAACACATGGTCACTTCTTATTTTGACCACAGAGCATGCAAGTTCATTCTGAATCTGCTTGACAAAATTCATGAAGATATCAAGGGTTTCATCCTTTCTTCTGGGGAAGAATTCTCAGGCAAATTTGGAATAGTCATCAACCACCACAAGGGTGTAGACTTTCCTACCTAGACTATGAACAGGCATAAGACCAAACAAGTCCATATACAGGAGATATAAGCATCTCACATAGTCCTTAGTCTCAATACTCTTGAAGAGGGTATTAGTCTACTTACCCTTTTGTCAAGCAGCATAGATACCCTCCTTAGAGCATTTTATTTTGGGACTATTTCTGACTAGCTCATCACTAAAGAGCTGACCAATGGTCTTATAGTTCAAATGAACCAGTCTCTTGTGTCATTGGACATAAAGTGAGACATTATCATTTTCAACTAGGCATATAGGGGAACTACTATCTAGGCATGAAAAATTTAAACAATAAATATTCGCACTCCTAGTGCCTGTTAAGATAACACTTTGGTCACTTAACCTCTTAATGTGGCACTATCCTTGTGGAAGGAAATGTCATAACCAAGGTTACATAGTTGGCTTATGTTTATGAGGTTGTGTTGTAGCCCCACCACATAAACCACCTTTGTGATGGTGATTATGCCATTTGAGATATTACTATAACCTCTGGTTATTCCCATGTCAGAGCCTCCAAAGATGACTTTAGGTCTATTCTTTACTAGAGTGTACTCCATCAATAGCTCCTTTGTTCCAGTCAAGTGCCTGGAACATCCACTGTCCAAGTACCATTTAGGGGAATTGGTACCTGATCTAACCTTAAAAGAACATAAATCATCTTATCGTAGGACCCTAATTTCTATTGGGTCCTAGGTTCACATTAGCCTGAAAATATCCATGCCTTCCTACAGTATTTCTGACAGGTTGGCAACCTCTGGACATAGAATGATTGTGCCAGCAATCTACAGCATAGTGTCCCACTTTGCCACAGTACCAGCACCCATAGATATTATATCTCATTTTCTATTTAGGAACAACAGTTTTCTTGACAGCTCCTTGAACAGTGGGAAGATAAGCTGATGTAGACTTCTCTTTTCTTCCAGCAACCATTTGATAGAAGGAAAGTCTTTCAGCTGACTGAATTGGTCTTTTCTTAAATCCACCAACTGCATGTCTCTTTTCAGCTAGCATGCATCTGATAGCATCAGAAACTGTCATCCCAGCCATGGCAGAAGACTCTCCATGGGTCATTACTTTTGTTGGTTGACTCAGATTTCCTGTAGCAGCAATATCCTTGAGTTTTGGGGCTGGGGCACCAAAGATAAATAGTCCAGGATGGGCCATTTGAATTTCCTCATGAGCAGCCTTAAAGGCCCTTACATGGTTGTATCTTCCACCTTGGTTAGGGCCACATTGGTCCATACCAGTGGATCTGCCATTCTCCCAGTGACCATAACAGCTTTCATGGTCATACCTGTTGGAAGGCAATAGGACTCTCTGAAAAGGAATTCGAGGTAATGAGGCTAGACGCACAACTGGTGTCTTCCCCTTTCCCTTTCCTTTTGGATTGGGAGGTCTAGCAGGTCCCTTAAATCCTAACCCTTTCTTACCCACTTGGGTAAGGTGGGTGTTAATTAAGGGAAGCACAGGGTTTGGCTTAGAAACTTTGGTCACTAGCAATTTCTCGTTTAGTAGTTCATTCTCAAGTTTCTGGATAAGTTTCTCATTTGAGACTCTTACCACAAACTGCTTGTCAATTATCTCCTTGAGCTAGGCTGATTGTGCAGCCATGTTAGTGAGAGCTTTTTCTTGGCTTTCACACTTGCTCTTAAGACTGAGAAACTCTTTTGCTTGTCTCTTGGCAAGGAGCTTGCACCTCTTGAATGCTTCAAGAAGTTCTCCAAACTTGGCAATTATAGATTTGACATCATCCTCAAAATCTAAATCCTCTTCATCTCTTGATGATTGAGCTTCAGAGTCTGAGCTAGCCTCATGACTTGAAATAGAATGCAGAGATTTTGAATTTACCTGAGCTTGTCCAGGTTGATCTTGGCTACTCTCATCATCAGTAATTGCCATCAGTCCATGGCATTGAGCATCTTCTTCTTCATCTCCATCCACCTCTGAGTCACTATCTAAATGTGATAGAGGGGCCCTGATCCCTATCCTAGCAGTAGGTTATTCTTCAGGTTCTCCTTCAGCAACAACCATTAGCCCAATGTAGGCTTCTTATTCTTCACTGTCTAACCCAGAGGATGAGTCAGACTAGGTCTTTTCCTTCTTGTCAACAAGGGACTTCTCTTTCTTCTTTCCCTTGTGGTGCTTCTTCACTCCTTCTTTCCTCTTCACTAGTCAGTCAGCAACTACATGCCCAGGTTTGCTACAGCAGAAACAAATAACATTAGAGGAAGTGTGTTTGCTAGAGTTAGGAGCAAACCTGTCCTCCTTAGAGTATTTCCTTATATGCTATGAAGAAGAGGATGGCCTTCTGTTCTTCCAGTGCCCCTTCTTCATAAGCATCTGAAATTGCCTGGAGAAGGCAGTAAGGTCCTCATCAGATGTATGTCTATCTGAAGTGTTGGTCCTTGAGTTCTCAGAATCTGACTCAGTAGTTCTTCTGACTGGAAAGATCTTCCTTCTACTCCTGGTTGAAGCATCAGCTCTGTAGGCAACAGATTTCTCCTTTCCATGTGACTTACTGCACTTCTCTTTTTCTTCCTTCCTTGCAGCAAGCTACATCTCATAAGACAGTAGCTTTTTAAACATGGTTGGAGGTGGAGTGTCAGCTAACTTGCCCATCTCCCTGATGTCACAAATCTTTGTATCCCAATCCTTTGTGAGGGACCTAAAAAATTTGTCATTTTGCTCATAGGTGCTGGAGACTCTTCCATATGTTCTCAATTCATTCACAATTCTGAAAAATCTCTCAAAGCTCTCAGCAATGCCCTCAGACTTTCCTTGTCTGAAGGCGTCATACTCCTGGTTGAGCATGAATTTTCTGTCATCCCTCATGAAAGTTTAGGGATAGATCTTAACTTACACTAGTTAGAGTTATTTCTATATTCTAAGAATAAGAAAATCACAGCACAAAAGTAAGGAACAGATGACCAAGCAACACAGAAGACACAAGGATATATAGTGGTTCCCCAACCTAGGTACATCCACTCTTCTACCACCTTGGTAGGAATCCACTACAGGTTTTGATCAGGTGACTGCCACCAATGAGCTTTTGATCAGGTGCTCAAAAATCAATCCTCAAGTCTTTTGATCAGGAGACTTGCAACCAAGGTGGTTAACTTTTGAAGGGAGTTATAACCCTTTATACAGTAGGGGATGAGAGATGATTTTGTCTTCTCTTTCTTAATGTACAACTAAGAAGACTTAAGTGGATATGATGTTAGCAAAAGGCTCCCCCTGAGATGTTGAATGGTTCAGGGAGATGGATCTTTGCTTCAGGGTGAGTAGGCCTTCAGATTGATGATGTCTCCAGCAAGCTTCTTAGACTGATATTGATCGTGTGTCTCTTGAGAAGCCTGGAGCAGATGAAGAACTCTGTGTGTCTTGATTGATGTAGAGTTCCTCCTTCTCTGTCAAAGGAAAAACCTTCACTGTATCTCTACACTCTACTATCATTATTGTTGTCTTTTTGTTAATCTCCTATATCAAGTTCAAATATTTGAATTCATTTATCTTGATGACGGCGGGAGCATTCCCGAGAGTAGAAGATGCCTTGGGAATTAATCCTCAATTAACTTCTGAAACAGCCCCATTTAATATTGCCTTTGAACGGCTATTAGGAATGTTCAACATTAAATGGCCGGGGCATTGACTGTATTTTTGACTGTAATTAATCCTTAATTAATTCTGCCAACTGTAACTGATTACACAGAATTCGTCGAGCTCAGTTTCTTATTTTGTCGAGCTGTCTTGAGTTCAGCGATCGTCGACCTGAGCTTGGATTTCATCGAGCTGAGACAACAGTTCTTCTTTAACTTCTGGTGTCGACACAGCTTCTGTGGAATGTGTCGACACAAGTAATGTGTGTCGACACAATGGCTTCTGGTGTCGACACAGTTGGTGTCGACACAGTTGGTGTCGACAGATGTTCTGGGTGTCGACACAAGTCTTCTGTGTGTCGACACAATCTTGCTTCTGGTGTCGACACAGTTGGTGTCGACAGATGTTCTGGGTGTCGACACAAGTCTTCTGTGTGTCGACAAAATCTTACTTCTGGTGTCGACACAGCCTTTCCCAACTATCGACACAATCTGGTTTCTGGTGTCGACATAACAGCTTGAGTCTCTAGTAGTCTGTTGAAGGCTGGTCCATGTGATGTTGATTCTAAGGACTTGGCCTAGACTCTAGAACACAACCATGACCCTGGCTATATATGATGGGTCAGTCTAAACAAACCTAATAGTGATCCTTGCCCAAATCATAACTGGGGTTCCAACAATTTCCCCCTTTTGGGTGAGGATACTATTTACATAAAAATAAATAAAATACAAAGCCAAAACAATCTGCCTGAATGATAAAGTTTTTCAACAGATGTACAAGAGTGCTTTGGGAAATAGAATAAATAAACTGCTGTTACAACTTAGATAATTTCCTTTAGATAGTCTCCCCCCTATTTTCATTTCCTTACCCTCTGATACCAATTGAAAGTTTAGGGATAGATCTTAACTTACACTAGTTAGAGTTATATCTATATTCTAAGAATAAGAAAATCACAGCACAAAAGTAAGGAAAAGATGACCATGCAACACAGAAGACACAAGGATATATAGTAGTTCCCCAACCTGGGTTCATCCACTCTTCTACCAACCTGGTAGGAATCCACTACAGGTTTTGATCAGGTGACTGCCACCAATGAGCTTTTGATCAGGTGCTCAAAAACCAATCCTCATGTCTTTTTATCAAGAGACTTGCAACCAAGGGGGTAAACTTTTGAAGGGATTTATAACCCTTTATACAGTAGGGGGATGAGAGATGATTTTGTCTTCTCTTTCTCAATATACAACTGAGAAGACTTAAGTGAATATGATGTTAGCAAAAGGCTCCTCCTGAGATGTCGAATGGTTCAGGGAGATGGAACTTTACTTCGGGGTGAGTAGGCCTTCAGATTGAGGATGTCTCCAGCAAGCTTCTTAGACTGATATTGATTGTGTGTCTCTTGAGAAGCCTGGAGCAGATGAAGAACTCTGTGTGTCTTGATTGATGCAGAGTTCCTCCTTCTCTGTCAAAGGAAAAAACCTTCACTGTATCTCTACACTCTGCTATCATTGTTGTTGTCTTTTTGTTAATCTCTTATATCAAGTTCAAACATTTGAATTCATTTATCTTGATGACGGCAGGAGCATTTCCGAGAGTAGAAGATGCCTTGGGAATTAATCCTCAATTAACTTCTAAAACAGCCCCATTTAATGTTGCCTTTAAACGGCTATTAGGAATGTTCAACATTAAATGGCCTGGGCATTGACTGTAATTCTGACTGTAATTAATCCTTAATTAATTCTGCCAACTGTAACTGATTACACGGAATTTGTCGAGCTCAGTTTCTTATTTCGTCGAGCTGTCTTGAGTTCAGTGATCGTCGACCTGAGCTTGGAGTTCGTCAAGCTGAGACAACAGTTCTTCTTTAACTTATGGTGTCGACACAGCTTCTGTGGAATGTGTCGACACAAGTCCTGTGTGTCAACATAATGGCTTCTGGTGACGACACAGTTGGTGTCGATAGATGTTCTGGGTGTCGACACAAGTCTTCTGTGTGTCAACACAATCTTGCTTCTGGTGTCAACATAGTTGGTGTCGACAGATGATCTGGGTGTCTACACAAGTCTTCTGTGTGTCGACATAATCTTGCTTCTGGTGTCGACACAGCCTTTCCCAAGTGTCAACACAATCTGGTTTCTGGTGTCAACACAACAGCTTGAGTCTCTGGCAGTCTGTTGAAGGTTGGTCCATGTGATGATAATTCTAAGGACTTGGCCTAGACTCTAGAAGACAACCATGACCATGGCTATACATGATGGGTCAGTCTAAACAAACCTAATAATGATCCTTGCCCAAATCATAACTTGGGTTCCAACACCTCACCTCCTATGAGCCCTCCATGAACACAACTAGTTTGTCCTATATCTCCTTGGAGGTCTTGTAGTGCACTAGATTTTGGAACGTTGAATCATCTACTGTAATGACAATAATGTTTAGAGCTCTCTTGTCCATAGAGGCAAGAAGGAGCTCATCTTTGTTCATTTCTTCATAAGATTTAGGTGTCTGGATGTTGGCATCCAGAACTGAGGTCTTCATAGGGATGAAGGATCTCTCTTTAACTATGATGTAAATCCTAGGGTCAGCAGCTTCCATGAATAGTCTGACCCTTTCCTTCTAGAGGCCAAAGCCCTCCTTTCTGCAGATTGGTAATTTCATGGTCCCTATTTCCATGTAGTTTACACCAAACCCCATTCTTATATCTTATAGCTGACCTTGGAGAAGTCCTAAGATTGTTAGATCTTTTTGAGTAACCTCCCTCTGATACCACTTGAAAGTTATTTACTTAAAGTTAGCTAATCACCTAGAGGGGGGTGAATATGTCTTTGAAATCTTTTAAGTCTTTTTGTTGTTTTCTAAATAAGTGTTCTAGAGCATGTCCTTAGCACCTGCAATATAAGAAAAGACCAAGCAACACAGCACATCACACATGTATTTATAGTGGTTCCCCAATTAGGTACATTCACTTTCCCTCCAACCTATGCAACTAATTTGTTGGACTAGGCACAAACTCCACCACTATGCTCCTCAGAGCTTACACCTCAGGCCCTCAGCCTGAGGCACAAACTCCCATCTTTGAGTTGTAGAAGTTGGTGAACTCTGAGTTACAGGGTCCTGAAGTGGATCTGAGGTAGGGTCCTGGAGTGGATCTGAGATAGGACTTGAAGTAGTTTGAGCTGTAGGAGTGGTGTACACTCTAAGTTGTAAGATCCTGAGGGATCTAAAGTATAAGCTTAAGAAGTTGAGTATAAAGGAGGAGTTAGCCGAATTTAACACATTGCTAGATATGTGAAAGTTGAAAGTGGATGTACCGTAGATAGGGGAACCACTATAAATCTTGTGTGTTTTCTAAGATTTTGAAAGCTAACATCTAACATAAACACACATCAAGCTCTAACTTGAAAAGATTGTAAATATTCAAAACAAACATATTGACCCCCCCCCCCCCCCCCCCCCCCCCCCCCCCCCCCGCTCTCTAGGTGTTTAAATATCTTTAGAAAAGACTTTCAAAAACTCTGTTTGGGTCAATATTCGCAACATTATTACTATGCTTACTATTTTTATTATCATGAATACTATTAATTAATCAATAAAAAAATATTAATTATAATAAAATTAAATTTAAATAAATCATTATTGCTAATTACCAAATTGTTCAATCTGTTTTTGAGTTCATAATAACTTTACCACAGCTATTTACCAAACAGTTTTTTCATTTTTCACGACTTCATTCCTTCATTCCCAAAACTCCAATTATCTGCCTTACCCTCATAAAAAGGGAATTGTTAGGTGCGCATCACATTTTGCTATGTGCACTGCAGTATTAGAAAATGTTAGATTTTTTCAGTTTTCCTCATTACTTTATGTGCGCAACAGTTGGGAATTTGACGAGAGTGATATGTGGACTGTCCGTGTGATTGGTTTCCTCCTCTGATGTCGTTGCCTCCTTCGTTGACCAAGTCGCCGCGGCCTCTATGGCTGTTTTCGGCACCGCAGGAAGCCGCCTATCTTGTTTGTCACGGAACATGTCGCCCGACACCTCAGGACGCCCACAGGTTATCTATTTCCAGCTAGGGTTTTGTTTCACGGTATTTATATTTTTTTAATTGAAGTTGTTTTATCTGAATAGGTATGCATTAGGCTTTAATTAGTGGAAATTTAAGTTGGTTATATGCATATGTATTTATTTGTTCTCCTCATATTTTACTTAATATTGATTTTGTTGGAATATGAAGATAAGAAGCATCAAAGAGGAGAAAAAAATTATAATAGATGAGAAGATTTATTCACGTTTTTGTAGATCAAATTTGATGATATCATGTTATAGTTGGTTTTATTGAAAGTCAATTTTCATTGTTAGCACCATAAATTTTGTTGTTATTCATGTTTCGGTCCTGATAGGGTCGTACCCAATTTATTGGCGAACCGGGTTGCACATAGCCAAAACATTCACTCCCCCTACTAACGAACTGGGGGGTTATGGTTCAAATCAACTCATGAGTGCTCACCGCGTTCGATCCAAGCCACAACCGCCTTGCACCAGATCGTAACCACCGTGCGTGGGATCCTAACTCCCACGCACGGAATCTCCAACCGTCATATGGGATCTCGTGCACCGGCTGACGGCGCCGACTTCCCCCTTCTCCCGGCGTCCTATGTCAAGGCCAGTCGGGGAGGCGTCGACCCCGTCGAAGCCGACCATCCTCTTTTCCCCGGCCACCTACGGTGAGTCTGGGCATGGAGGTGTCGGCCCCATCGAGATCGGCCACCTACGACATGGCCGGTCGACAATGCACCGGCCAAATCAAGGTCGGCCTCCCTCTTCTCTCCAGCCGCCTACGACGAGGCCGGTCGGGGCGCCGCCACCAGGCGGTGGGGTCAGCCTCCCTCTTCTCCTTGACCGCCTACGGAGGCTGGATGGGGCCTCCCTCTTCTGGCGACGGCTCCCAAGGAGTCGGCCTAGTGCGACGGCTCTCCCCAGTTTGCCGTGTTTGGTCGTCGCCCGGTGTTTGGGGGTCGAGGGGTCACCGGTGTAACCAAAAGAAGGAGAAACTGGACGGGTAGTTTTGTTTGAGCGTTTGGTGCTTGGTAAGTTTGGTCACGCCTGGGACACGGGCGTGTCGAGGGTCGTGTCGTGCTCGGGTTCGACGATCTGGCCGTGTGGTCGACGAAAATACAGTCGACGATCGTCGAGACAGCGAACACAGCCTGAGACACGGGCGTGTCCCAGGCCGTGTCCTGCTCGGGATGTTAGCCGAGCTGTGTCGGGGGAGGAACACGGCCTGGAGCCCAGGCGTGTTCGAGTTGACACGGGCGTGTCAAATTTGACACAGGCATGTCGAGAACCCGTGTTCTCTTTGGGTTGGTTTTGGTCATGTGTCGATGGGGAACACACCCCGCAACACTGGCGTATACTGATTGACACGGGCGTGTCATGTATGACATGGGCGTGTCGAGAGCCCGTGTCATGATCTGGATGCGATGGTTTCAGCGTCGATTGAGGCACACGGTCTTGGACACGGGCGTGTCACAAGCCGTGTTCGGCACAGAAAATTGATTTTAAGTGCGAATCGGGGCCGTCTGTTTCCTTCTTTTGGGATCCAAGGGCCCAGGCTGGTTCTTGTTGGGTTTAATCTAGGAATAAGGTTTGAAAGCCTCATTTCCCCTTTGAGTTTCTCTTTCTAAAAGCTTTAGAGAGAGGGGAGAGCAAGGAAGAAGGAGGAGGAGAGATCCGACCGCCGGTGGAGCTTTGGAGCCCCAAATCGCAAGCCGAGTTCGGATCTACGGAAGCGAGGCCGTTACGGCGCTTTTCTTCCGTCCAGATCTTCATGGTGCCAAAGAGAAACGCAAGGGCAGCGATTCTCATCTTGGACATGTGAAGTCCTCTTTCCTTTTTGCATAGGAAGCCCGCTCTAGCGAGTATGCGGTGAGTGAGAGGTATTCCTTCGGGTAAACATGAATAGTCTCCGTTGTTTTGCATGTAGAGTTTGAATCGAAGAACGGACATAGGCATGGTGTGTGAAGCCTATCCGGACAAGTTGGTCTGGATCGGTGATGTTGCATTTCATGAATGGCCGGAGAAGACTCCGCACCGATGGTTGTTTTTCAGGTTTTCTACGTTGTAGATTGCAACAGGGAACCTTGGGGACTAATCCAAGGTGCACCCGGAAAACTGGGCAGAAGCGTGATAGTGTCATCTTGGTGGCCTGGGAGCCAACTTGCACATAACTGAGTTATGTAAAGTGTGTGATCGAATTGGGACTCGGGGAAGCTTGACCCGCGCATATGGCTTAAATTGACGTTGTGGTGTGAGCAACGGGTTAGGCGGAACCGTACCCACTCTATGTCGTTCAGTTAAAGAGACCTAAGGTACATGACACTTGCTGTTGGCATAGGTTGAGGGTCTTAGGCTTAGGCCGGAAAGACCGTAATGCTCACAAGATTTGTCATCCAAGGGGCGGTGGTGATACCGCAGATTTTGACCGGGTTCACTGAGAATGTGCCCTGAGAGCACGGGGTGTGTGGCTGTATGTGCCTACGCCTGTGATGAAGTGTATTTCACTGCTATTTGGCTATGCTAATAAAGTGTCGGGAAGGAGCATCGCCGCCCCGAGTTTGGGGGCGGGGTCGTTATAATTTGGTCAGCTTTAGCTGATCGTTGCTTTAGTTTGCCACCGCTTCGATGGATTGTTGCTTGCAGGTGTTGCGGAGCCTAGTGGCAAATAGTGGGCAAAAGCCCTTGTTGCTGAGCCGGCCCTCGAAGGCCTATATATGACTGTTTATTTTTATTCTCATGTATGGCCGGCCTGCGTGCCGATGTTTGGAATACACTTTTGTTTAAAGTAAACACTTGTAAGGCCATAAGGCCAAGTACTTGTGTATCTGTACGTTCATTCCTTTTGGGTTAATGTTAGTGGACATTCATGTTGTGGCTGGGTTCTTAGTTTGCAACAATTTAAATTGCTTCCGCTAGAATGTACTCTGTATAGGACGTTGGTTAATGGCAGGATGGTTTCATTGTGTATCCCTTCGGTATGTCTATGGTATATGGCGTCGGGCCCTGGCCGGACCTACTGTTATATGATATGTGACAGATAGGAGGTGTTACAATTTGGTATCAGACTACTGGTTTCGGTCAACTTAAATGAATTCGTGGACGAATTCTTTTAATGGATGGTGAGCACATGTGTGTGTGTGTCATCGTTATAACATAAAAAGAACCCATGAATGTCCACTTAGGAATGAAAATACACATGTTTGAGGAACCTGCGTGTTCCTATACATGCTTTTTGCAATATTGTTTGGTCACTTAATGGTGTTTTGTACGACTATAGGTGACCAGGAGTGGTGCAGGGCCATCAGAACGCCCGGTTTCTGAGGCAAGTAGTGTAAGACCCCCCCTTTTTTTGCAATAACCACCGGGGTCTTAGGCCCAGAACCGCCGCTTTGCGGTGACACCTTCGCACCCGGGAAGGTCATCACTACAAAACGCCGATCCTGCCGGCCAAATCGATCACCATCGACAGAATGTATAATGAATGAAAGTGTAAGCATCCAGATGATTTATATTATGCTAACGTCGACTCTACTGGGTTTCAAGGCAATACGAGGGCATTTGCCCCCATGTCCTTCACAACCCTCAAAACCCTCCCTTTAGGGTTTGAGTTTGGATCCTAGGGTAAATCAACCCTAAACCACACCATTTTTCTCCAAGTGGGTTATAATAACCCTTCTAAGTTAGTGGTCAAAATATCAGCCTCTGTTGAGGTGATTTGACCGTTCCAAACTCTTAGTGCACTTTTTACTCAAACACGCCTCATTAATGTCTAGCTAAGGATAGGTGATTTCCTACCCAAAACTCATCCAAATGAGTTGGAATTTTGTACATAGCTAGGTTTTATAGCCAGGGACGACTCACCAAAATTTGGGAGGGTTTGGAGGTCATTTGACCACTTAAATAAATTACTATAACTTTATTAAATTAAAACAAAAACCTTAGGCAAAGTATCTCCAAAAATTCCCATTTTTGGACAGACTCTAGGTATGGCTAAGGGCAACCCCCTGCCCATATTTCAGGTCATTTGGACAAGAGACGAAGGGTGGGCATTCATTTTAATCTCTGGACAGCCCTATGGATAGATTGCACCAAAATGAGTGATGTGGTCTAAGCAGGTCTCCAAATTGAGTGAAACTAATTTTAAATTACACTAGACATCAAGGGCTACATTTTTCATGTTGGACAATTTTGTCGTAGGGGCCTCTAAGTATTTTTAATAATTAAAATCATCTAATGTTAATAGTTTCCAGGAAATCAATTAATATCATTAAAACACTTGATCAAAACGGACGGCATCCGCTCATCCTCAACCTCCAGCCAAGGGCCAAGATTGGCCCGACCTGGATCCTCTTCCAGCCGACTTTCTGGCCACCCCGACCACCTCCCTGGCCGGCCACCACCACCACTACCTCCGTTGAGGTGGTGGCTAGCGTTTGGCGGCGACCATGCCGCCGGAGGCGGTGGTTTCCGGCGAACTCAACACCTCCATTTTTCCATGAAAAATCTGAAATGCAAGCTCCTAATCAGGCTCAATTGAGCCTGATTTCTCTACCTAAACAAGTCTAGATCTAGCATGCATCGAGAGGAGAAGGATTGGACCTTGTCGGTGGCCTGAAGTCGGGAAGATCGCCGGGAAGCTAATTCTGAAAGTTGCGTCGCTCGGTTTCTGCAACTACAAGGTGGGGAGGCTCGGTTTCTTCGGGTAAGGACTGGGAAAGGCTTCTCTCAACCCACTGGTGGTTTTTAAAGCCGCAGATGGGGAGAGGAGGGGCTGGATTATCAATGTCCTTCAAAGCCATTAATGGATAGGCTCGGCCATGGAGGAGGGGGGCTGAATCAGGTCTAATGGCCGGGAGAAACGGCTGGAAACTTCTCCCCTTCCCTGGGAAATTGAATTCAGCCATTAAATGTGGCTTTTGACAAACCGTTCCTTCCCTCTCCATCCTCATTTCTCTCTCCTCCTTATGGCGATTCTGCCCAGAACCGACGTGTTACGCCTGGTGACACGGCTGTGACACGGGCGTGTATCATCCGACACGGGCGTGTCGGGTGGGCGTGTTCCCTTCTGTTCTACGAAATGAAATAGACGATCGTCGAGCTGAGTTCGACGAAATGAGCTCGACGATCGTCGGGCTGACGACACGCCTGGCAACACGGGCGTGTCGGGGGCGTGTTCCCCCAGTTCTGCCAAATGAACTCGACGATCGTCGAGCTGTGCTCGATGAAATGAGCTCAACGATCGTCCGGCTGGCGATACGCCTGGCGACACGGGCGTGTCGGGGGCGTGTTCCCCCTATTCTACAAAATGAGCTCGACGATCCGTCGACCTGAGCTCGACGATCGTCGGGCTGACGACACGCCTTGGCGACACGGGCGTGTCGGGGGCGTGTTACCCCCTGTTCTACGAAATGAGCTCGACGATCGTCGACCTGAGCTCGACGATCGTTGGGCTGACGACACGCCTGGAGACACGGGCGTGTCGGGGGCATGTTCCCCCCTATTCTTCGAATTGAACTCGACGATCGTCGATCTAAGCTCGACGAAATGAGCTCGACGATCGTCGGGGCTGACGACACGCCTGGCAACACGGGCATGTCTGGGCCGACACAGGCGTGTCAGACCCGCAAGAGTTGTTTTCAGGGAATTTGTGTGGCTGTTTATTTCTTCCTATACGATCTGACGGTTCAGATCTCCCCTTGCTGATATAGGGCTGAGCTATAGGCAGACCAAGGTGATTTTCACCTTGGCCTTCTTCACTTGGTCCCTTGGGCTTCCTAGAGTTTTGACATGACCTAAATCACTCTTGGGGGTCTATTCGGAAATGGGATGTTACAAATCCCAATATATAACAAAAAAATTTCGTCCTCGAAATTATAGTTAGGCCTACGGGGTTTCAAGTGTGCAAGAAAATTGTAACATCCCGAAAGGTGAGAATAATACCTGACTGAAGAGTTCCGGGTACCGCTGCTCCATCAAGTCCTGGGGCTCCCAAGTGTGCTCCTCCTTGCCGTGATTTATCCAAAGAACCTTGACCAGTGGGACCTTTTTGCGACATAAGACCTGCATACCCGTGTCATCAATCCGGACCGGCTCCATGTGCACTGACCGGTCATATGCTACTGGCCCATCTGTGGTGTCTATCTGCTGCTCCAGACGTAATAGGCCCTCCTGAGGGAGGAGACATGGAAAACATCGTGCAGGCCTTCCAGCTCTGGCGGTAGCTCCAGCCTGTATGCTAAGGGGCCGATCCGCTCCAGGATCCTATAGGGCCCCTTGTATCTCGGGCTGAGCTTCTTCCTCCACCCGCTAACTCGAGAGACTCCGTGCATCGGTCGTATCTTCAAAAACACTCTGTCTCCTACCTGAAACTCCACCTGTCGATGCCGCGCGTCATAATATTTTGCATGTCTGCTCTGTGCCTCCAACATCCGGTCCCGTATCAGTCTCACTTGGGCCTTGGTGTCCTCCACAAATTCCGAGCCCAGGACCTTTGGGTCCTCATCTTGTATCCATGACAGGGGATTCCTGCACCTCCGTCCATATAGAGCCTCGTAGGGGGCCATACCTATACTGGTCGAATGATTGTTGTTGTATAAGAACTCTACCAGTGGCAGCATCTTCTCCCATGTCTCTCCTTGGTCTAGAATGCACAGACGTAGCAGGTCTTCCAATGTCCGATTTATGCACTCTGTCTGCTCGTCCGTCTGAGGGTGGAAGCTTGTGCTAAAGGTTAGTCGGGTGCCCAAGTATGCCTGAACTGACCGCCACTCCCAGGATGTAAACCGCCCATCACGATCTGACACTATTGACCTGGGCATGCCATGGTAACGAATGAACTGCTCCACAAACTTCCGCACTAGAGCTCCCACTAAATCTTCCTTCCCGATCGGTATAAATCGAGCAACCTTCGTCAACCGATCAACGATAACCCAGATCAAGTCATTCCCTGTCCGAGACCGGGGAAGCCCATGTACGAAGTCCATGGCTACGTCATCAAACTTCTACTCTGGCACCGAGAGTGGCTGCAACATTCTTGCGTGGCTCCTGCACTCCGCCTTCACTAGCTGACATGTCTCACAATGGGTCACGAAGTAAGTGACATCCTTCTTCATGCCCGGCCAGAATATAGTCTTCTTCAAATCAGTCGTCATCTTTGTGATCCCCGGGTGCACAGAATACCGGCTGTAGTGCGCCTCCGTCATAATGTCCTCCCGGATCTGACCTCCCTCCGGTATATACACCCGTCCTCTGAAGCACACCATGTCATCCCTCAGTGTGTAGTCTCCTGTAGTGTCTGCCTCTATGGCCTGGAAGATGGGCTCTAACTTGGCATCCTGCCTCTGTCCCTCTCTGACTCGGTCCCTGATGTCATCGGTGATGCCCATCGCGGCCAAGTACTCCTCATAGAGCTCAGGGTCGTCAGACGACGCCAGAGTAATGTGCATGTCCTCTAGTCTCTGCAGCAGCTCCATAGACATCAGTTGAGGCTCTGCTCCCGCTGTGGCGGCTCTCCTACTCAGTGCATCCGTTACCACGTTCGCCTTCCCCGGGTGGTAGTGCATCTCGTACTAATAGTCAGATAGAAAACTCCACCCACCACCTCTGCCTGATGTTCAGTTCCTTCTGCGTGTCCACGTACTTAAGGTTCTTATGATCTGAGTATATATCACAGTGGACTCTATAGAGGTAGTGTCGCCATATCTTCAATGCGAACACCATTGCTCTCATCTCTAGGTTGTGCACTGGATAGTTCTTCTCATGAGTGTTCAGCTGGCGGGAGGCATATGCTATGACGTGTCCGTTCTGCATCAGCACCGCTCCCATCCCCTGATATGATGCGTCGGTATACACCTGGAATCCTTCCTTCCCAGATGGAAGGGCCAGAATAGGGGCTGAGATGAGTCGGTTCTTCAACTCCTGGAAGGCTGCCTCACACTGTGGCATCCATACAAAGGGCACGTCCTTCTTCATCAACGAAGTGCGTGGAAAGGCGATCCGAGAAAACCCCTCCACAAATTTCCGGTAATAACCAGCAAGCCCCAAGAAACTCCGCACGTCCGTGGACGTCTTCAGTGGTGGCCAATCCCTGACTGCCTGTACCTTTGCAGGGTCCACCGCTAACCCAGCTCCGTTGATAATGTGGCCCAGGAAAGCCACCTCCTTTTTCCAGAACTGACACTTGCTGAACTTTGCATAGAGGCGATGCTCCCGCAATCTCTCCAAAGTCAGTTTCAGGTGTCGTGCATGGTCCTCCTCCGTCCTAGAGTAGATAAGGATGTCGTCTATGAATACTATGACAAACACATCCAAATAACTCTCGAAGACCCGGTTCATGAGGCTCATAAATGCTGATGGAGCATTCGTGAGCCCGAAGGGCATCACGATGAACTCATACAGTCCATATCTGCTACTGAAGGCCATCTTCGGAATATCCTCCTCCTGGATCTGCAGCTGGTAGTAGCCTGACCTCAAGTCCAGCTTCGAGAAATAATGGGCTCCCTCCAGCTGATCGAACAACTCGTCTATCCTTGGGAGCGGATAGGTATTTTGGACGGTTAGCCTGTTTAGTGCTCGATAGTCAATGCACGGGCGAAGAGTACCATCCTTCTTCTTCACGAATAGGACCGGTGCTCCCCATGGCGAGGAGCTCGGTCTGACGAATCCTGCTTCCACCAACTCCTGCAACTGTGTCTGAAATTCTGCCAGCTCCCTTGGGGCCATCCGATAAGGGGCCTTGGATACCGGCTTATCCTCTGAAACCAACTGAATCTGAAAGTCCTTCCCCCTTTGCGGAGGCAGTCCTGGCAGCTTCTCCGAAATACATCGACGTAGTCACAGACCACCGGAATGCTAACAATCAGGTCCTTCTCCTAAGTCATCTCAAACAACACCTGATATACCTCGTCTCCCTGCATGTGGGCCTTGACGGCCTGAATAGACGAAAGGAGGCGGCGGGAAATCTGAGTAGTACCTTCGAATGTCGCATAAGTGTCACTGTGTCTCAGCACGACCCTCCTCGCCGGGCAGTCAATCTGGGCATGGTTCCAGACAAGCCATGTCATGCCCAATACAAGGTCGAAGTCCAGCATTCTCAGGATCATCGCCGGGGCCTCGAGTGTTAACCCGTCTATGGTAACCGTCAGGAGGAACTTCTTTGTGGACTGGATCTCCATCCCATTGGGGAGACGCACCCTCCTGGCATCTCCCGTATAATATCGAATCTAGCCCAAATCCTCGATGAAATCCTCCGACACAAAGTTGTGTGATGCCCCCGTGTTGAACAGGGTACGGGCAGGTTTGTCGCACGTCATCACTATTCCTAAATTAGTTAAAGGAAAAACAGCTTAGGTTTAAAGTTTTCTAACCTAGGTTGTGTAATTATTCTACATGAATACTATAAATTACTCTCATACCTTCAATAACCCTGTTCGGGTTCCGGGGCTGTGCTAAGTCCAGAGCGTAGACCTGCTCCCCATCCTGCCTGTGTTCACCGCCCTGAAATCTACGTCCGTGACCACGTCCACGACCTCCCATCTGGTGAGCTAGTGGGCCACCCTGTGCAGCAGGTGTGGCCCCATTCCTCATAGGGCAATTACTCCGAATGTGTCCTGGCTGATGGCAGTGATAGCACAGCTGTGGTGGGGGTGGTCCTGCCCTATCCTGGGCACCTCCATCATCCATAGCGGTTGCGGAGCCAGCACTGCCTGCTCCCTTGGTTCCTACATTTCCTCCTGGAGGGGTTGATCCCCATTCCTTCTCTCTCCCATGACCCGACCCCTCTGCGGGTCCCTTCTCCCTCCTAGCACTACATCATCCCCATGTCTCTTCCTACCCCAGACTGCAAGCTGGTCCGCCTCCAGCTTCTTGGACATCTCCAAGATCCTGGCCATGGTACAGTCAGACACGAACAAGAGGGCCTGCCTCAGGTCATCACGGAGGCCCTTGTAGAACCTCTTGGCGTAACCCACGTCATCCAGCTTGTAAGAATCCGTAAACCGGGCCAAATGAGTAAACTCCCTGTGATATTCCAGAACTGTCGTGTTCCCTTGCTTCAACTGCAAGAATCTATCCTCCAATTCATCCATTGCGGACTGCGGCACAAAATGCTCCAGTAGTGCCGCCCTAAACTCCTCCCAAGTAATGTCCACGATCTCCACTCCCGCATAAGTGGTGTCCATCACCGACTTCCACCACCTCTTCACATGCGACTCCAGACAAGAAACCACCAACGATACTGCCAGGTTCGGCTGAGGAACCGGAGCCTGCTGTGCCCTAAAGGCCTCCAAGATGGCCGTCAAAGTTTGTCCCATCTCCGTCTGCTGCAACGGGGTCGGAGCCGGCAGGGGTGGAATCATATTCGGGGCTGGAGGTGTCCCCTGCGGCAGGGGAGGATTCATCTCACCCTACAAAAGATGGTCTTAAGTTTAGTAAATTGACCTAAAACTCTTTGTTACTGCTGAGCATTATACGTGTAACACCTCCCCTGTAGTGAACGTATAATATGGGTCCGGCCGGGGCCCCACAACATACGAGCGCCACAGCTTTAGCATTATAAGTTGATATAGCTACCCAAACTCAAAACACTTTGCACAATCACAGCGGAAACAGAACAGGACAAGAAGTTATCCACCACTAAAGAGTAAAACAAATGGCCATAAGGCCTACATCAAGTGTCCAAAGAAAAGTAGTACAACAAACATGAATGTGCTCAGCACTCCTAGTCTACCTCGGCATGCAAGCCGGACAAAATAGTTTCAAACAAACATCATCAGAACTGAAGTGCTACAAAAGAGGGAAAAACACTTCATGGGGCTTAGGCCTTTCTGGCCGGCGTGCTAGCTCCTGCATGCGATCCTTGACCTGTAAGAATTATTAGTAACGTGGGTCAGCAAAGGCTGACCTCAAACTGTGTAACAACACATCTCCTCCCGGCCGCCCCTAACGGACCCCGGGGAACCCTCCAACCTGCAAGTCAGCACTTCATATGCAATATAAACATCTATAAATAGAAAAGCATTAAAACAGGCTTGGATGTCTCAATCATCAAACGTGTTCTCTACTGGTTGAGCATATAAAGAAAGGGCCTACTGTGCAACATGAATGCAACACCCGGGCTTCACCCAAGGTACCCTACTGCGTATGCATCTAACACAACATCACATCATTTGGGTACTCACATTTCCCCATTGGAATAAAGCCGCAAACACTAAGGGAGACACCTCTCCCTCAAACGGCGCACAGGCCGCCACAAGGAATTCTTGCCAAGGCCCCACCCGCTCGTGGGCTTAGCCCCGGGCTTGCCTGCAAGCTCTGACGTCTCATGTCAGGATTCCAACAAACACAGACCGACCGATTCTAAGAAGCCTTGCTGGACCCCACCCGCTCATGGCCTCTTTGCCCGGGCTTGCCCCAAGCTTGGCATTCTCGTCAGTCTCACAGAAGGGGACTAGTCTCGCCGGGACACTCTCCACACATGACGCATATGTCACGGGATAGCCAGCCGACCACAGAGACATAGCCACGTCTTGGCACACGCAAACCAAGACTAATACATCATAATCCCTCATTGTACTGCAGCGTTCCCGCGCACCAAGGAAACCATCTCCAACTCGTGCGGAGCTAACCTTGTCTCTCAAGGAAACCATCTACCGCCACGAGGAGCTAACCTTGTCCGGGTCCGACTACACGTACCTTTCAAGCAAACGGGACAATAACCACCACAACACAAACGGCATCTTGCCGCAACGGAAAATCCCTACGAATCCCTAAGTTCGTATGCAACATCACCGAGTCGGACTAACGGTCGCGACTACGGCTTCACCCACCATGCCTAATCCACTAGCGAAGCGGATCTCTAATGCAAAAATATGCCGGGGATGGACTCAATCAACCCGGAAGTTCCTCTTGAAACTTGGCAAGCCAAAACCCCTCTCATTTGAGAGTTTGGTGCCCAAAATTTAGAGAAAAGAAAACTAAATGATGCTAATACGTGCATCCTAAGGACCGAGAGGAGAGATGTCGTTACCTTCTGACTCCTCTTCCTAGCCATGGCAAAAATAGCCGGATGGAAAACTTCGCAATGCTCCAAGCTTCACGGATCCGGACTCGGCTCGCGATTTGGAGCTCCGAAACCCTTCCTACAGCCCAAGGCTTCTTCTTCTTCCTCCTTGCTCTAGTTTTCTCAAGAACTTAGAAAGAGAAGACTTGGAAAACAAAATGAGGTTTCCCACCCTAGAATCGGACTTAACTTCCCAAGAACAGTCCTGAGCCGTCAGATCCCAAAATCTGGGAAAGAGTGGCCACGATTCGCCTGGAAAATAAAAGACCTGGGCCGAACACGGCCTGGCACACGCCCGTGTCCAGGGCCGTGTGCCTCATTCGTCGTCTCAAATCGACGCGCCTGGAACCGCACACGGGCATCGACACGCCCGTGTTCAACACGACACGCCCGTGTCCCCAGTGACACGGCCGTGTGGCCGGCCGTGTGTCTCCAACAACACGGCCCCGAAACCAACCCGAGAGATGACACGGCCTGGGACACGCCCGTGTCCCAAGCCGTGTGCCAAGTCTTGACACTCGTCGACAGGCTTTGTGTCGACACCGTGGAAAAACATCGAGCGAAGATCGTCGACCAAGCGGGACACGCCCTGTGACACGCCCGTGTCACAGGCCGTGTGCCCCAGTCTCGACACTTCGTCGAGCGAATGTGTCGACACTTGGGCCGAGTGTTGACACGGCCTCGACACGCCCTGCGACACGCCCGTGTCGCAGGCCGTGTGCCCCACTCTCGACACTTTGTCGAGCGAAAGTGTCGACACTTGGGCCGAGTGTCGACACGGCCTCGACACGCCCTGCGACACGCTCGTGTCGCAGGCCGTGTGCCCCCTGCCAGAAACCCAAAAATGTTCAGAACTGCAGACTGAACCTCTTGCAAAAACTGGGGTGTTACAACTCTCCCCCACTTAACAGAATTTCGTCCCGAAATTTCAAAACAAAAGGGTACAAAACTTAAATTGTACCTGACATGAAGAGTTCTGGATAATCTTCTAGCATGGCCTGTTCTCATTCCCAAGAGAACTCCTCACGACCGCAGTTGTCCCATCGAACTTTCACGAGTTTGACTTCTTTATTCCGCAACTGCCGAGTCTCCGAATCCTCTATAGCGATTGGGAGGACTCACGTCCTCAAGTCTTCCTCAATCGGCACCGATGCCGGCTCTATCACCACGCTAGCCTCCACCAAGGCTTTCCTCAAAACGGAGACGTGGAAGACGTCATGTAATCCACTCAAGTCTGCGGACAATGCTAACCGATATGCTGCTTCTCCTACCCGCTCAACAATTTCAAAAGGCCCCAAAAACCTTGGACTCAACTTCTTGAGTCGGCGAATCCGTGAGACGCCTTTGAACGGCTTGACCTTCAGATAAACCCAATCACCAACTGTAAATTCCAACTTCCGGTGACGAGCATTAAAATACTTTGCTTGCCTGTCTTGCTCCACCTTCATACGCTCTTGGATGGTCCGTACCAATTCACAAGCGTCAACTACCGCATCCTTTCCCAAAAGTTTGGTGTCTCCCGCCTCTGCCCAAGACATTGGCGTTCGACACCGCCTCCCATACAAAGCTTCGTATGGCACCATCTTTATACTAGCTTGAAAACTGTTGTTGTACGCAAATTCTACCATGAAGAGGTGATCCTCCCACCTCTTGCCAAAATCAAGAACGCACATCCTCAACATGTCCTCCATAGTACGGTTCGTTCTCTCCGTTTGCCCATCAGTTTGAGGATGGAACGCCGTACTAAACTTTAGCTTCATGCCCAAGCTCTTCTGAACCAATCTCCAGTCCTTGGACGTAAATCGTCCATCTCGATCACTGACTATGCTCTTAGGAACTCCGCGCAGTCGCACAATGTTGCGAACATACAACTCCACCAGCTTCTCCACGTTGTCCTCTTTCCGATTTGGGATGAAGTGAGCCACCTTGGTTAGGCGATCCACGATCACCCAAATATCATCATTACCATGCTGCGATCTAGGCAAACCATGCACAAAGTCCATGGAGATGTCCTCAAATTTCCATTCAGGAATTGGAAGGGGCTTCAGGAACCCGCCCGGTTTCTGACATTCGGCCTTCACCAAGGCACATGTTTGGCAATGACTCACATACAAAGCTACATCTCGCTTCAATCCCGGCCACCAAAAGGATCTCTTCATATCCAAGTACATCTTTGTACTGCCCGGGTGAATGGAGTACTTTGAGAAGTGAGCCTCAAACATCAACTCCTCACGGAGATTGCCAAACTGCGGTACACAAACCCCTCCATCCTTTCTCAAGATTCCCCCAATCATCTCTCAGGCGCTGCTCTCGCCCTTTTGAGCCTCCAACACAAAAGGTTGAAACTCCACATCCAATCGAGTCGCTTCCCGAATACGATCGGACAAGTCGCTTTGCACTTCAATCCAGTTCAGCCGAGCCACGCTAGACTCGCCTCTCGCAACACATTCCAACCCAAGGGACTCCCATTCCCGAACCAACCGCTCATCATGAGCTTCGATCCAATTTCCTTGCCCCGAGTACTTCCTACTCAGCGCATCCGCCACCACATTGGCCTTACCCGGCGTATACTGAATCGCCACTTCGTAGTCTCCAAGAAATTCAACCCATCTGCGTTGTCGCATGTTCAAGTCCTTCTGATCCAAGAGATACTTCAGGCTTTTATGGTCCGTGAAGATCTCCACCCTTGCGCCATACACATAGTGTCGCCAAATTTTCAACGCGAAGATTACCGCCGCCAACTCCAAGTCATGGACGGGGTAATTCCTCTCATGAGGTTTCAGCTGTCGAGATCCAAAAGCTATTACCTTGCCATGTTGCACCAACACGCAACCCAAACCGCATCCTGATGCGTCACTGAAAATCTGAAATCCATCGGTCCCTTGCGGTAAACTCAGGATTGGAGCCATCATAAGCCTCTCCTTTAGTGCCTCGAATGCTTGACTGCACTCTTGGGTCCACACAAACTTATGGTCTTTGCGAGTGAGTGAGGTAAGGGGTAGAGCTATCTTCGAGAAATTCTCCACGAATCTCCTATAATACCCGGCTAGTCAAAGAAAACTTCGGACTTCCGCCACGGTCCTCAACACCGGCCAATCTCTGATGGCCTCCACTTTCGCTGGATCCACTGCCACCCCATCACCACTAATCACGTGGCCCAAAAACGCCACCTTGGCCAACCAGAACTCGCACTTTGAGAACTTTGCAAACAATTGGTTCTCCCTCAACACTTGCAGGACCACTCTCAAGTGGGTCTCATGCTCCACCTCAGACTTTGAGTACACTAAGATGTCATCAATGAAGACAACCACAAACGAATCCAAGTAATCCCGAAATACTCGATTCATCAGATCCATGAACACCGATGGTGCGTTCGTCAACCCGAACGGCATCACCGTAAACTCAAAGTGTCCGTACCTTGTCCTCATCCCGAATTCGCAGCTGATAGTAGCCTGACTTCAAGTCCAACTTCGAATATACCATTGACCCCACCAATTGGTCAAACAAATCGTCTATCCGAGGAATCGGATACTTATTCTTGACGGTCAATTTATTCAGCTCTCGGTAGTCTATACATAGGCGCATGCTACCGTCTTTCTTCTTAACAAACAACACTGGTGCGCTCCACGGTGAAGAACTGGGTCTAATATACCCTTGCTCCAACAGTTCCTGTAACTGTACCTTAAGTTCCGCCAACTCCTTTGGTGCCATCCTAAATGGGGAGCGCGACACCGGTCTAGCCTCCGGCATTAACTCGATCGAGAAGTCGATCTCCCGCCGAGGAGGCGCTCCAGGAAGTTCATCCGAAAACACATCCTTGAACTCTGCCACCACAGGCACTTCCTCAATCGAAAGTTGGGAGATACGAACCTCCAACAACGCTACCAGCGCCACACCTCCCTGGTTAACCGCCCGCAACATTTGCATGGCCGTAATTAGGGAATGGGCTACTCCACAAAGGCCCATAAACTTGACTTCCGCTTGCCCCTTACTCTTTAGGGTCACTACCTTGGATAAACAATCAATGCTGGTGCGCTGCTCTGCAAGCCAGTCCATGCCCAAAATGACATCGAACTCTACTAACGGCAACACTGCCGCTTCCAAAACGAAGTCAACTCCATCTAGCTCCCAACCGATGCGCCCTTTAGCCCCGGTGGTCATACATGACCCATTGGGCATGCGAACTTTCAGTTCCGCGTCCGCCGAGAAAGTCTCGACTCCTACCCTTCGAATGAAACTCTCCGCAAGAAAAGAGTGTGAAGCCCCAGTATCGAACAATACCCTAGCGGGGTATCCAAAAACTAACACGAAGCCTACAACAAGACAACACACGGAAAGGGGGGGTCTAAAAGTATGAAGCACAAATGCAAACTTAAATTTCCTTCATACTTGTCACCACATCGGTTTGGCGGATCGCTTCTTGCTGTCCAAGGTTGTAAGCCCTTGGTTGCACCGGTTGGAACTGAGAAGCGCTCGACTCCGCCATCTTTCCTTTCTCTGCAGCACTGGGGCCCGAGCGCACAGACTGCTCCTGCTTTGACTCTTGCCCCGCTCCCCCTTGCTGACAAGCACGGGCTATGTGCCCCACCTTCCCGCAGTTGTAACACATCGGCGGTCCCCTAGAGTGAGAACCCCCAGGCGTCCAAGTGCTCCTCTCACCCGACCTAGATGGGTGAGGCTTCCTCCTCCACCTGCTCCCATCAGACTTTACATGAGATTGGGAGGGCTTCCCTTCCCCATGCTTGGGAGTAAAACCCTTTCGATGCTGGGTCCGCTCCAGATCACTCTCCAAACTCCTGGCGGCTTCAACTAGCTCATTAAATCCCGCCCTCTTCATGGAGATGAGTGGCTGTCTCAGATTCTCCCTCAAACCTTGGTAGAAGAGGTTATCCCTTTCTACATCATCCGCCATTGTCGTTCCCGCATAACGACCCAAACGGGTGAACTCTTGCACGTACTCATCCACTGTCTTGTCTCGATGCATTAGATGCAGAAACTGCCTCTGTAGGGCCAACCGTGTAGAAACCGGAATATACCTCTTAAGAAAAGCGTCCCCAAACTCTTCCACTGACGGGGCACGCCCGGGAACAGGCGGCCGCTATGGCTCACCCACCACAGTTTGGCGTCTCCTTCCAACATGAACGCCGCAAACTCAGCTTTTTTTTCCTCTGGCGTCTCTGCCGCCCTTAACAGTTCTTGAATACGAACCCACCAATCCTCCACATCCGTTGGCGTTCCAACACCCTTGAAAGACGGGGGATGGAAACTTAGGAAGTACTTCATGTGTCGGTCTCCATGCCCTACCACCACCCTTTCTGCCAAAGGCTCCACTCGCCTGGCTTCTCCGCCTGGCACGGCCGTCGCCGTGTCCGGTGTAGCAGGGGTTGCTACCTGGGCTGCAGCCGCCGCTTGCGCTGCCACCATCGCTTCTGCAAGCATACGGCAGAAGTCAGCCGGGTTTAAACCCATGCCCAGAAGACCTGGAGCAGTAGCACTGCTCGCCAAGAGATCATCCCTTGCTCTTGAAGTGCCCGCCTCGTTGCTTGCACTCTTCAGGAAAACAAGAAATAAGGGATTAGTCTCCAATCGCAAGACTAAAACATAAGGACACTTACGGTCCCGCATTACTCTTATGTGGATAACTTCTCTACGCATTGACCTTGAATGAAACCTCCCTCTGATACCAAAATTGTAACACCTCCCCTGTAGTGAACGTATAATATGGGTCCGGCCAGGGCCCCACAACATACGAGCGCCACAGCTTTAGCATTATAAGTTGATATAGCTACCCAAACTCAAAACACTTTGCACAATCACAGCGGAAACAGAACAGGACAAGAAGTTATCCACCACTAAAGAGTAAAACAAATGGCCATAAGGCCTACATCAAGTGTCCAAAGAAAAGTAGTACAACAAACATGAATGTGCTCAGCACTCCTAGTCTACCTCGGCATGCAAGCCGGACAAAATAGTCTCAAACAAACATCATCAGAACTGAAGTGCTACAAAAGAGGGAAAAACACTTCATGGGGCTTAGGCCTTTCTGGCCGGCGTGCTAGCTCCTGCATGCGATCCTTGACCTGTAAGAATTATTAGTAACGTGGGTCAGCAAAGGCTGACCTCAAACTGTGTAACAACACATCTCCTCCCGGCCGCCCCTAATGGACCCCGGGGAACCCTCCAACCTGCAAGTCAGCACTTCATATGCAATATAAACATCTATAAATAGAAAAGCATTAAAACAGGCTTGGATGTCTCAATCATCAAACATGTTCTCTACTGGTTGAGCATATAAAGAAAGGGCCTACTGTGCAACATGAATGCAACACCTGGGCTTCACCCAAGGTACCCAACTGCGTATGCATCTAACACAACATCACATCATTTGGGTACTCACATTTCCCCATTGGCATAAAGCCGCAAACACTAAGGGAGACACCTCTCCCTCAAACGGCGCACAGGCCGCCACAAGAAATTCTTGCCAAGGCCCCACCCGCTCGTGGGCTTAGCCCCCGGGCTTGCCTGCAAGCTCTGACGTCTCATGTCAGGATTCCAACAAACACAGACCGATCGATTCTAAGAAGCCTTGCTGGACCCCACCCGCTCATGGCCTCTTTTCCTGGGCTTGCCCCAAGCTTGACATTCTCGTCAGTCTCACAGAAGAGGACTAGTCTCGCCGGGACACTCTCCACACATGACGCATATGTCACGGGATAGCCAGCCGACCACAGAGACATAGCCACGCCTTGACACCACGCAAACCAAGACTAATACATCATAATCCCTCATTGTACTGCAGCATTCCCGCGCACCAAGGAAACCATCTCCAACTCGTGCGGAGCTAACCTTGTCTCTCAAGGAAACCATCTACCGCCACGAGGAGCTAACCTTGTCCGGGTCCAACTACACGTACCTTTCAAGCAAACAGGACAATAACCACCACAACACAAACGGCATCTTGCCGCAACGGAAAATCCCTACGAATCCCTAAGTTCGTATGCAACATCACCGAGTCGAACTAACGGTCGCGACTACGTCTTCACCCACCATGCCTAATCCACTAGCGAAGCGGATCTCTAATGCAAAAATATGCCGGGACGGACTCAATCAACCCGGAAGTTCCTCTTGAAACTTGGCAAGCCAAAACCCCTCTCATTTGAGAGTTTGGTGCCCAAAATTTAGAGAAAAAGAAAACTAAATGATGCTAATACGTGCATCCTAAGGACCGAGAGGAGAGATGTCGTTACCTTCCGACTCCTCTTCCTAGCCATGGCAAAAATAGCCGGATGGAAAACTTCGCAATGCTCCAAGCTTCACGGATCCGGACTCGGCTCGCGATTTGGAGCTCCGAAACCCTTCCTACAGCCCAAGGCTTCTTCTTCTTCCTCCTTGCTCTAGTTTTCTCAAGATCTTAGAAAGAGAAGACTTGGAAAACAAAATGAGGGTTTCCCACCCTAGAATCGGACTTAACTTCCCAAGAACAGTCCTGAGCCGTCAGATCCCAAAATCTGGGAAAGAGTGGCCACGATTCGCCTGGAAAATAAAAGACCTGGGCCGAACACGGCCTGGCACACGCCCGTGTCCAGGGCCGTGTGCCTCATTCGCCGTCTCAAATCGACGCGCCTGGAACCGCACACGGGCATCGACACGCCCGTGTTCAACACGACACGCCCGTGTCCCCAGTGATACGGCCGTGTGGCCGGCCGTGTGTCTCCAACAACACGGCCCCGAAACCAACCCAAGAGATGACACGGCCTGGGACACGCCCGTGTCCCAAGCCGTGTGCCAAGTCTCGACACCCGTCGACAGGCTTTGTGTCGACACCGCGGAAAAACGTCGAGCGAAGATCGTCGACCAAGCGGGACACGCCCTGTGACACGCCCGTGTCACAGGCCGTGTGCCCCGGTCTCGACACTTCGTCGAGCGAATGTGTCGACACTTGGGCCGAGTGTCGACACGGCCTCGACACGCCCTGCGACACGCCCGTGTCGCAGGCCGTGTGCCCCACTCTCGACACTTTGTCGAGCGAAAGTGTCGACACTTGGGCCGAGTGTCGACACGGCCTCGACACGCCCTGCGACACGCCCGTGTCGCAGGCCGTGTGCCCCCTGCCAGAAACCCAAAAATGTTCAGAACTGCAGACTGAACCTCTTGCAAAAACTGGGGTGTTACAACACGTGATTCCTCCCATGGGCACACCATTGCTTCTGCTGCTAGTTTGTCCTCAAACTAAGCCCGCACGTGGTGTCCCATGTTTGGTGGACTACATTCTGTCGGATCGAAGTTTCACTTTGATGCCACTTGTAAGACCCCCCCCCCTTGCAACAACCACCGGGGTCTTAGGCCCAGAACCGCCGCTTTGCGGTGACACCTTCGCACCCGGGAAGGTCATGACTACAAAACGCCGATCCTGCCGGCCAAATCGATCACCATCGACAGAATGTATAATGAATGAAAGTGTAAGCATGCAGATGATTTATATTATGCTAACGTCGACTCTACTGAGTTTCAAGGCAATACGAGGGCATTTGCCCCCATGTCCTTCACAACCCTCAAAACCCTCCCTTTAGGGTTTGAGTTTGGATCCAAGGGTAAATCAACACAAAACCAGACCATCTTTCTCCAAGTGGGTTATAATAACCCTTCTAAGTCAGTGGTCAAAATATTAGCCTTTGTTGAGGTGATTTGACCGTTCCAAACTCTTAGTGCACTTTTTACTCAAACACGCCTCATTAATGCCTAGCTAAGGATAGGTGATTTCCTACCCAAAACTCATCCAAATTAGTTGGAATTTTGTACAGAGCTAGGTTTTATAGCCAGGGACCACTTACCAAAATTTGGGAGGGTTTGGAGGTCATTTGATCACTTAAATAAATTACTCTAAATTTATTAAATTAAAACAAAAAGCTTAGGCAAAGTATCTCCAAAAATTCCCATTTTTGGACAGACTTTAGGTACGGCTAAGGGCAACCCCCTGCCCAAATTTCAGGTCATTTGGACAAGGGACGAAGAGTGAGCTTCATTTTAATCTCTGGACAGCCCTATGGATAGATTGCACCAAAATTAGTGTTGTGGTCTGTAACGGTCCAGGCCCATCCCATGGGAACCCGCTGGCACCGCCGGCCTACCACGGTCCAGACCCGGGCCCACCACTGGTAGTCAGCCTTTCACATTCAAGCCTGCAGGCCATGCACCCCAACCCCTCTCCGGCCTGTTTATCAACACGGTAGGTTGTTGCCACTGGGTCTCGAACCCAGGACCTTGATAAGAGAGCTTTCCACCACTCCCTCATCACCAACTGAGCTGCAGCTCCAAATTGAGTGGAACCAATTTTAAATTACACTAGACATCAAGGGCTACATTCTTCATGTTGGACAATTTTGTCGTAGGGGCCTCTAAGTATTTTTAATAATTAAAACCATCTACTGTTAATAGTTTCCAGGAAATCAATTAATATCATTAAAACACGTGATCAAAACGGACGGCATCCGCTCATCCTCAACCTCCAGCCAAGGGCCAAGATTGGCCCGACCTGTAGCCTCTTCCAGCCAACTTTCTGGCCACCCCGACCACCTCCCTGGCCGGCCACCACCACCACCACTACCTCCGTTGAGGTGGTGGCTAGCGTTTGGCGGCGACCATGCCGCCGGAGGCGGCGGTTTCTGGCGAACTCAACACCTCCATTTTTCCATGAAAAATCTGAAATACAAACTCCTAATCGGGCTCAATTGAGCCCGATTTCTCTACCTAAACAAGTCTAGATCTAACACGCATAGAGAGGAGAAGGATTGGACCTTGCCGGTGGCCTGAAGTCGGGAAGATCGTCGGGAAGCCATTTCTGAAAGTTGCGTCGCTCTGTTTCTGCAATTGCAAGGTGGGGAGGCTCGGTTTCTTTGGGTAAGGACTGGGAAAGGTTTCTCTCAACCCGCTGGTGGTGTTTAAAGCCTCAGATGGGGAGAGGAGGGGCTGGATTATCAATGTCTTTCAAAGCCATTAATGGCTAGGCTCGGCCATGGAGGAGGGGGGCTGAATCAGGTCTGATGGCCGGGAGAAACGGCTGGAAACTTCTCCCCTTCCCTGGGAAATTGAATTCAGCCATTAAATGTGGCTTTTGACGAACCGTTCCTTCCCTCTCGATCCTCATTTCTCTCTCCTCCTTACGACGATTTTGCCCAGAACCGTCGTGTCACGCCTGGTGACACGTCTATGACACGGGCGTGTATCATCTGACACGGGCGTGTCGGATGGGCGTGTTGTAACGCCCCGAAACTTGTGTGCGAGTCGGTCGCGAAAAAGGGGTTTTGGTGCTTTTAGGGGTACACGGCCTAGGACACGGGCGTGTCCAAGGCCGTGTCTGGCTGGTGATTTTTGGTCGTTTTCAACCCGAGAAGGACACGGCCAGGAACACGGCCGGATGACACGGGCGTGTGCCAACCCGTGTCCCTACCCGTGTCCCGATGGGTCGTGTCCGTTGCCGTGGCGGTTACGCGTGACACGGCCACGAACACGGGCTTGTCGAGGAACCCGACACGGCCGTGTCAGGTCAGACACGGACGTGTCTTGGCCCGTGTGCGTTTCTCAGTTCGACGATCGTGCCTGGATCGAGGCACACGGCCTTGGACACGGCCGTGTGCCAAGCCGTGTGTGGCCTAGGTCTGGGGAATTTTGTGCTGATCCGAGCCGTTCGTTTTCTTTAATTTAGATCTGACGGCTCAGATGAGTCCCTGCTCTATTTAGGCCGGGAATAGGAGGTTAATTCCCCATTTTCTCTCCAAAGTTCTCCTCTTCCAAAGTGAGAGAGAAGAGGAAGAAGAAGGAGGTTTCCGGCCACCGGCGGAGCATCGGAGCACCGTTTCGAAATCGGAGAGCGGATCCGTGGAGGGAAGGTCATTGTGAAGAGTTCTAACCGCGTAGTTTTTCCATGGCGCCAAAACGGACTGCAGGGGTAACGATTCTCAACTTGAGCGTTTGAAGCTCTTTCTTTCTGCATAGGGAATCCCGCTCCCGCGAGTGTGCGGTGAGTGTGTGGTGTTCCTTGGGGTTGATGTGAATAGTCCCCCTTGTGTTGCATATAGAGCCCGGAATTGTAAGTACGGGCATATGTATTGTGTGTGAAGCCTACCCGGACGTGTTTTGTCTGGATCGGTGATGTTACATTTGATGTGGTTTTGCCGGAGAAGACTCCATGCTTTGGATTTTTCGGGTTTCTACACGGTAGATTGCAGCAGGGATCCTTGGAGGTTAGCTTCAAGACGCACCCGGAAAATTGAGCGGAAACGTGTTCTGCTAACTTGGCGGTCTGGGAACCGGCCTTGATCATAACTGGGTTATGAGATTGTTTTGGAAAATTTGGGATCCGAGAGAAGCTTGGCCCGCGCATAGGACTTAAATTGGACATGCGGCGTGAGCAACAGGCAAGTGGAATTGGACCTAGGCTATGTGGTTCGGTGCGAGAGACCCGAAGACGGGGACTGGCCGTTGGCATAGTCGGAGCCTTAGACGGTGGTCAGAAAGGCTAAATGCTCACATGTTGTTGTCATCCTGGGGGTGGTGGTGAATGCACTGATGGGTCAGGGTTCACCATTAATGTGCCCTGAGTGCACGGGGTGTTTGGCCGTGCGAGCCTACACCTGTGGCGAATTATAATTGCGTTATATATATTATTGGGCTAATGTTATGCAGGGAAAGAGCACCGCCGTCCCGAGTAAGGGGCGGGGTCGTTATAACTTGGTCGGCTTTTAGCTGACCGTTGCTTTATTTGCCACAGTGCGGTGGTATGTGCTTGCAGGTGCTGCGGAGCCGAGCGCCAAATAGCGGGCTGGAGCCCATGTTGCTGTGCTGGCCCTAGAAGGCCGTAGAATATCTGTTTTTATATTTTTCATGTGTGGCCTGCCTGCGAGCCGATGTATGTAAAACACTCTTTATTAAGTGAATATTGGTAAGGCTATAAGGCCATGTACCTGTTTCTGTGTATTTAGGGTTTCATTCCTGTTTTTGTAGCTGTGGACATTCATATTGGTGGATTTAAGTTTGGGTTCTTTCAACTTTAAAAACTTCCTCTAGAATGCTCTGTGTAGGACGAGTAGTCATAATTGGATGGTTTGATTATTCATTTAGTAACCCTTCCGACTGTCTGTGATATATGGCATCGGGTTCCAGCTGGACCTTCTGTTATATGTCATGCGACGGATGGGGGTGTTATAATTTGGTATCAGACTTCTAGTTACGGTCAGGCTTAAATGAATTCGTGGACGAATTCTTTTAAGGGGTGGTGAGCACATGTGTGCGTCATCGTTATAACATCAAAAAGAACCCATGAATGTCCACTTAGGAATGAAAAATACACTTGTTTGGTGGAACTTGAGTGTTCCAATGATTGCTTTTAGCAATTTGTTTGTTGTCTAATCGTGTGTCTTTGCTAGTATAGGCAGATGGGAGCGGTGCTGGTCAGTCAGAGCATCTGCAATCAGCGGAAAGTAGTGCACCAAGGGACGTGTCTGCTACACCTCCTTCAGCAGAAACCATCAGGATGGTGGCTGAAGTCGTGTTCGCAATGATAAATGCCTAACATGCAGGGAAAATGCATCGCGCACCTCCTACGAATGAGCAAGAACCGGTTAGAGCGGCAGAGCCGAGAGTGGTGGAACGCGCAGCAGTTGAGTTAGTAGAGCCGAGGAGAACTACGGAGAGGCAGCTAAAGCATGTGATGGGCTTTAATCCTCCGAGGTTTAATGGGGTTAGAACGCCAACTCAAGCTGAGGACTGGCTCTCTTCCATAAAGAGGGTGTTGACGGCCACAATGACTGAGGAGTGGCTGAGGACCACCATAGAGACTTTTCTTTTGGAAGGTGAAGCGAGGCTGTGGTGGGACGAGATGGAGTTTCATCTTCTAGTTGGAAGGCAACTTGCGGATGTGCCGATGGAGGAATTTTCAAGATTGTTCCTAGCCAGATTTGTACCCTCTGCTCAGAAGTTGGAGTTGGAGAATCAATTTCTTGGGTTGACTCAGGGATCCAGAAGCGTGGACGAATATCTGCATGAGTTCACACGATTGGGTCGTTATGCTGGTGCTATGTTTTCATAAGAAGAGAGGAAGACCAACCGATTCTATGAGGGTCTTCGCGGCGATTTACAGTTACTCCTTGCTGGGCCTAAGGCGCAGGGCTTCCTAGCCTTGGTCAATTCGGCCCGATCGTTGGAAAAGGTTGCGAAGAAAGTTCAAGAGAAGAGGGACCTAGGAGAAAGGAAGACCGAGTTCAAGGTGCCAAGTAACAAGACAGGTTTCCGCAGATGGAACAAGAAGCGGAGGACTTCGAACTCAGCCCCTTAGGCTGATGCGTCAGGGGCAACTACAAGTCGAGTCCCCGGAGCTTGCTACACCTGCGGGAAGACGGGGCATTTTGCTCGGGAGTGTTGGAGCGGACGTTCAAAGTCCGAGAGGAGACCTAGAGCGACCTATGAGGAGAAAGGGAAGGCGGTGGAGTCAACCGCATCCCATCATGCTCCAGCCCAGCCTAGAGTCTACAACCTTGGTCTGCAGGAGGCCATAAAGCAAGCAGACGTGGTGACAGGTATGAGTTAAATTACAGTGGTTTAACTTTTATAATTATTACCTTCGTATTTGTTAGCTTACGTTTGTTAGTGCTAGGGTTTGTGTTAATCTTTGGGTTTCCGGCGAGAGCCCTTTTTGATATGGGAGCATCACATTCCTTCTTGTCTGAAAAATTCATATCGCGCATCGGAGTTCCGTTCTCGATGGCAGAAAACAAGTTGGATGTGTTGTTGCCTAATGGGTGCTCCATGCGTGCGGATAGGATTTGTGTTGTGAAGATTCGGATTGGAGACCGGGAGTTTGATTTGTGGGCGTTGATTCTACCATTAGTGGAGTTTGACGTAATCTTCAGTATGGATTGGCTCTCGGAGCAAAGTGCATGTATTGATTGCAGCTGTAAAGAAGTCAAGTTGGGTCTGGACATTGATCGAGAGGCTACTTTTGCGGGCATGAAGGGGTCAGGGAAAGTTCTGGTGTCAGCCCTTCAGATGTTCAAGGCAGTTCGGTCTGGGGCAGAACTATATGTCACTCTAGTGCAAACTTCGACGCCTAAGCCTAGTTTGGACAGCATCCCAGTTGTGTCCGAGTATCCTAATGTGTTTCCAGATAATCTCCCAGGAGCCCCTCCTCGGCGGGAGATAGACTTTACTATAGAGCTGGTACCGGGTGCCAAACCGGTGTCACGCTCCCCCTATCGGATAGCCCCAAGAGAAATGGCAGAGTTGAAGGTGCAACTGCAGGAGTTGCTAGAGCAAGGTTATGTGCGTCCAAGTTCGTCGCCTTGGAGCACACCAGTCCTCTTTGTTTAGAAGAAAGATGGGAGCTTGCGGCTTTGTATCGATTACCGGGAATTGAACAAGCTTACGGAGAAGAATAAGTATCATATTCCCAGGATTGACGATCTGTTTGATCAGTTGGTTGGGTCAACTGTATATTCGAAGTTATATTTGAAGTCCGGTTACTATCAGTTGAGGATAAGGGAGAGCGACATCCCAAAGACAGCATTCAGTACGCGGTTTGGGCATTTCGAGTTCACAGTCATGCTGTTTGGGTTGACGAATGCTCCATCCGTGTTTATGGATCTGATGAATAGGACATTCATAGAATACCTGGATCAGTTCGTGATAGTATTTATCGATGATATCCTGGTGTATTCGCGGTGCGAGGAGGATCACTACAAGCATTTACACATGTGTTGGAGACATTGAGGAAAAGTCATTTGTATGCAAAGTTCTCCAAGTGTGAATTCTGGTTATCCTCGATAGCGTTCCTTGGTCATGTTGTCAGTGGAGAAGGAATAGCTGTAGATCCGGCGAAGATAGTGGCGATATGGGAGTGGCCTACTTTGACTACGGTGGCAGAAGTCCGGAGTTTTCTGGGGCTTGCTGGCTACTACAGGCGCTTCGTAGAGAACTTCTCGCGGATAGCACTACCACTCACGACGTTGAAAAGAAAGGATCAGAAGTTTGTGTGGTCTCCGGAGTGCGAATAGGTTTTTGAAGAGTTGAAGAGGCGGTTAACCACGGCGCCTATTTTATGTTCGCCAAGTGGAACCGAAGGGTTCGAGATTTATAGTGATGCTTCGGGCAGTGGTTTGGGCTGTGTTCTGTTACAGCATGGGAGAGTGATAGCTTATGGTTCACGACAACTGAAGGTTCACGAGAGGAATTATTCGGTCCACGACTTAGAGTTAGCGGCCGTGATATTTGCTCTAAAGCTTTGGAGGCACTATCTGTACGGTGTGAAGGTGGATATTTACACCGATCATAAAAGTTTGAAGTACCTGTTGGACCAAAAGGATCTGAACATGAGGCAGCGGAGGTGGATGGAGTTCTTAGGGGACTACACCTTCAAGATACACTATGTGCCTGGGAAGGGAAATGCAGTGGCGGATGCGTTGAGTCGTAAGATTCCCGCACAAGCCAATTGGTTATCGGTACATAATGAGAGATTGGTCCAAGAGTTGGAGACATTGGAGATATCTTGTGTCGATAAGCAGTCTAGTGCCGAGGCGAAACTGTTTTGGGCAGAGGTGCAGTGTGACCTAGCGGATAGAGTTCGGCGGGCTTTGGTTCAGGATAGCAGCATGAAGCAGATCTTGGATGAAGCTTTGGACGGGTCAAATTCCCAGTTTGTGGTTGAAGATGGGTTGCTAAGGAAGGATGGTTGACTATGCGTTCCTAGTGCGGATAATATTTGGGAGGAGTTGATGTATGAGGCTCATCATACCAAGTACTCGATGCACCCGGGAAGCACGAAGATGTATAAAGACATGAAGAAATTATTCTGGTGGCCGGGTTTGAAGAAGGATGTGGCACTTTATGTGGCCAAGTGTCGTACTTGTGCATTAGTGAAGGCGGAATGCCAGAAGCCCAGAGGTTTCTTGAAATCCCTTCCTATCCCAGAATGGAAGTTTGACGATATATCTATGGATTTTGTGCACGGTTTGCCGAAGTCGCAGAAGGGAAACGACGCCATTTGGGTGGTCGTAGATAGATTGACAAAAGTGTCGCACTTTATCCCAGTCAGAAAGGAAGATCCAGTGGAAACGTTAGCCAAACTCTACGTGGATAATATTGTACGATTGCATGGTGTGCCTAGAAGTATTATTCGTGATCGAGATGGACGCTTCACGTCGAATGACTGGAGGTTGGTGCATAGTCTGTTGGGTACTAAGCTAAAGTTCAGCACAACCTTTCACCCGCAGATAGATGGCCAAACCGAGAGAGTCAACAGGACTATGGAGGACATGCTTCGCATGTGCATCCTAGATTTCGGGAAGCATTGGGAGGATCACCTGTACATGGTGGAGTTTGCTTACAACAACAGCTTTCAGGAAAGTATTGGAATGGCTCCTTTCGAAGCCTTGTACGGGAGGAAGTGTCGCACGTCGTTGTCTTGGTTGGAGGCAGGCGAATCAAAGTTGTATAAACGTCAAGCGGTGGAAGATGTCGCTTCAATGATACAGACAATTCAGGAAAGACTGAAGATTGCTCAGGATAGACAGTCCAAGTATTACAACGCCAAACATAGAAAAGTGGAGTTCAACGTTGGCGATATGGTATATTTAAAAATCAAGCCGTTCAAGGGTGTATCGCGGGTTTGACGCTTGAAGAAGCTGAGTCCGAGATACCTTGGACCATTTGAAATCCTGGAGCGTGTTGGCGAGATGGCGTATAGGTTAAAGCTGTCGACGGAGCTGAGTGGGCTGCATGACGTATTCCACGTATCGGTGTTGCGTAAGGCAGTGCAAGAGCCTTCGCAGATCATTGCAGACAATCAGGTATCGGTTGATTATGAGTTAACAACAAGGGTCAGGCCAGTACGAATTGAAGACGTTGCGGTCAAACGACTTCGCAACAAGGAGGTCAGAATGGTTAAAGTCCGTTGGAATAATTGCGGGCGTGAGGAGCTTTCTTGGGAGCGAGAGCAAGCTATGTTGGAGGAATACCCCGAGTTATTCCACTCAGGTATCATTTAGCTTTTGTGTACCTTTGCTTAATTTCGGGATGAAATTCCTTAAGTGGGGGAGATTTGTAACGCCCCGAAAATTGTGTGCGAGTCGGTTGCGAAAAAGGGGTTTTGGTGCTTTTAGGGGTACACGGCCTAGGACGCCTGCCGTGTCTGGCTGGTGATTTTTGGCCGTTTTCAACCCGAGAAGGACACGGCCAGGAACACGGCCGGATGACACGGGCGTGTGCGAACCCGTGTCCCTACCCGTGTCCCGATGGGTCATGTCCGTTGCCGTGGCAGTTACGCGTGACACGCCCACGAACACGGGCGTGTCGAGGAACCCGACACGGGCGTGTCGAGGAACCCGACACGGGCGTGTCAGGTCAGACACGAGCGTGTCTTGGCCCGTGTGCGTTTCTCAGTTCGACGATCGTTCCTGGATCGAGGCACATGGCCTTGGACACGGCCGTGTGCCAAGCCGTGTGCGGCCCAGGTCTGGGGAATTTTGTGCTGATCCGAGCTGTTCGTTTCCTTTAATTTAGATCCGACGGCTCAGATGAGTCCCTGCTCTATTTAGGCCGGGAATAGGAGGTTAATTCCCCATTTTATCTCCAAAGTTCTCCTCTTCCAAAGTGAGAGAGAAGAGGAAGAAGAAGGAGGTTTTCGGCCGCCGGCGGAGCATCAGAGCACCGTTTCGAAATCGGAGAGCGGATCCGTGGAGGGAAGGTCATTGCGAAGAGTTCTAACTACGTAGTTTTTCCATGGCGCCAAAACGGACTACAAGGGTAACGATTCTCAACTTGAGCTTTTGAAGCTCTTTCTTTCTGCATAGGGAATCCCGCTCCCGCGAGTGTGCGGTGAGTGCGTGGTGTTCCTTGGGGTTGATGTGAATAGTCCGCCTTGTGTTGCATATAGAGCCCGGAATCGTAAGTACGGGCATAGGCATTGTGTGTGAAGCCTACCCGGACGTGTTTTGTCTGGATCGGTGATGTTGCATTTGATGTGGTTTTGCCGGAGAACACTCCGTGCTTTGGATTTTTCGGGTTTCTACACGGTAGATTGCAGCAAGGATCCTTGGAGGTTAGCTTCAAGGCGCACCAGGAAAATTGAGCGGAAACGTGTTCTGCTAACTTGGCGGTCTGGGAACCGGCCTTGATCATAACTGGGTTATGAGATTGTTTTGGAAAATTTGGGATCCGAGAGAAGCTTGGCCCGCGCATAGGACTTAAATTGGACATGCGGCGTGAGCAACGGGCAAGTGGAATTGGACCTAGGCTATGTGGTTCGGTGCGAGAGACCCGAAGACGGGGACCGGCCATTGGCATAGTCGGAGCCTTAGACGGTGGTTAGAAAGGCTAAATACTCACATGTTGTTGCCATCCTGGGGGTGGTGGTGAATGCACTGATGGGTCAGGGTTCACCATGAATGTGCCCTGAGTGCACGGGGTGTTTGGCCGTGCGAGCCTACACCTGTGGCGAATTATAATTGCGCTATATATATTATTGGGCTAATGTTATGCAGGGAAAGAGCACCGCCGTCCCAAGTAAGGGGCGGGGTCATTATAACTTGGTCGGCTTTTAGCTGACCGTTGCTTTATTTGCCACCGTGCGGTGGTATGTGCTTGCAGGTGCTGCGGAGCCGAGCGCCAAATAGCGGGCTGGAGCCCATGTTGCTGTGCTGGCCCTAGAAGGCCGTAGAATAGCTGTTTTTATATTTTTCATGTGTGGCCGGCCTGCGAGCCGATGTATGTAAAACACTCTTTACTAAGTGAATATTTGTAAGGCCATAAGGCCATGTACCCGTTTCTATGTATTTGGGGTTTCATTCCTGTTTTTGTAGATGTGGACATTCATATTGGTGGATTTAAGTTTGGGTTCTTTCAACTTTAAAAACTTCCGCTAGAATGCTCTGTGTAGGACGAGTAGTCATAATTGGATGGTTTGATTATTCATTTAGTAACCCTTCCGACTGTCTGTGGTATATGGCGTCGGGTTCCAGCTGGACCTTCTGTTATATGTCATGCGACGGATGAGGGTGTTACACGTGTTCCCTTCTGTTCTATGAAATGAAATCGAAGATCGTCGAGCTGAGCTCGACAAAATGAGCTCGACGATCGTCGGGCTGATGACACGTCTGGCGACAGGGGCGTGTCGGGGGCGTGTTCCCCCTGTTCTGCCAAATGAACTTGACGATCGTCGAGCTGGGCTCGACGAAATGATCTCGACGATCGTCTGGTTGGCAACACGCCTGGCGACACGGGCATGTCGGGGGCGTGTTCCCCCCTATTCTATAAAATGAGCTCGACGATCGTCGACCTGAGCTCGACGATCGTCGGGCTGACGACACGCTGGCGATACGGGCGTGTCGGGGGCGTGTTCCCCCTATTCTACTAAATGAGCTCGACGATCGTCGACCTGAGCTCGACGATCGTCGGGCTGACGATACGCCTGGAGACACGGGCGTGTCGGTGGAGTGTCCACCCCCCCCCCTATTCTACGAATTGAACTCGACGATCGTCGATCTGAGATCGTCGAAATGAGCTCGACTATCGTCGGGCTGACGACACGCCTGGCGACACGGGCATGTCTGGGCTGACACGGGCGTGTCAGACCCGCAAGAGTTGTTTTCAGGGAATTTGTGTGGCTGTTTATTTCTTCCTATACGATCTGGCAGTTCAGATCTCCCCTTGCTGATATAGGGCTGAGCTATAGGCAGACCAAGGTGATTTTCACCTTGGACTTCGTCACTTGATCCCTTGGGCCTCCTAGGGTTTTGACATGACCTAAATCACTCTTGGGGGTCTAGTCGGAAATGGGATGTTACAAATCTCAATATATAACAAAAACATTTCGTCCTCGAAATTCTAGTTAGGCCTACGGGGTTTCAAGTATGCAAGAAAAATTGTAACATCCCGAAAGGCTGAGAGTAATACTTGACTGAAGAGTTCTGGGTACCGCTGCTGCATCAAGTCCTGGGGCTCCCAAGTGTGCTCCTTCTGGCCGTGATTTATCCAAAGAACCTTGACCAGTGGGACCTTTTTGCGGCGTAAGACCCGCATACCCGTGTCATCAATCCGGACCGGCTCCATGTGCACTGACCGGTCAGATACTACTGGCCCATCCGTGGTGTCTATCTGCTGCTCCGAACGTAATAGGGCCCTCCTGAGGGAGGAGACATGGAAAACATCATGCAGGCCTTCCAGCCCTGGCGGCAGCTCCAACCTGTTTTCTAAGGGGCCGATCCGCTCCAGGATCCTGTAGGGCCCCATGTATCTCGGCCTGAGCTTCTTCCTCCGCCCGCAAACTCGAGAGACTCAGTGCATCGGTCGTATCTTCAAAAACACTCTGTCTCCTACCTAAAACTCCAACTTTCGATGTCGCGCGTCATAATATTTGGCCTATCTGCTCTGCGCCTCCAACATCCGGTCCCGTATCAGCCTCACTTGGGCCTCGGTGTCCTCCATAAATTCCGAGCCCAGGACCTTTGGGTCCTCATCCTGTATCCATGACAGGGGATTCCTGCACCTCCGTCTATATAGATCCTTGTAGGGGGTCATACCTATACTGGCATGATGACTGTTGTTGTATGAGAACTCTACCAGTGGCAGCATCTTCTCCTATGGATCTCCTCGATCTAGAATACACAGACGTAGCAGGTCTTCCAATCTCTGATTTATGCGCTCTGGCTGCCCGTCTGTCTGAGGGTGGAAGGTTGTGCTAAAGGTCAGTCGGGTGCCCAAGTATGCATGAACTGACCGACACTCCCTAAATGTAAACCGCACATCACGATCTGACACTATTGACCTGGGAATGCCATGGTAACGAATGAACTGCTCCATAAACTTCCGCACCAGAACTCCCACTGAATCATCCTTCCTGATCGGTATAAATCTAGAAACCTTCGTCAACCGATCAACGATAACCCAGATCGAGACATTCCCTGTCTGAGATCGGGGAAGCCCATGTATGAAGTCCATGGCTATGTCATCAAACTTCCACTCCGGCACCGGGAGTGGCTGCAACAATCCTGCGGGGATCCTGCACTCCGCCTTCACTAGCTGACATGTCTCACAATGGGTCACGAAGTAAGTGACATCCTTCTTCATGCCCGGCCAGAATATAGTCTTCTTCAAATAAGCTGTCATCTTTGTGATCCCTGGGTGCACAGAATATCGGCTGCAGTGCGCCTCCGTCACAATGTCCTCCCGGATCTGACCTCCCTCCGGTATATACACCCGACCTCTGAAGCACACCAGGCCATCCCTTAGTGTGTAGTCTCTTGTAGTGCCTGCCTCTGTGGCCTGGAAGATGGGCTCTAACTTGGCATCCTGCCTCTATCCCTCTCTAACTCGGTCCCTGATCTCATCGGTGACGCTCATCGCGGCCAAGTACTCCTCATAGAGCTCAGGGTCATCAGACGACACCAGAGTAATGTGCATGTCCTCTAGTCTCTGCAGCAGCTCCATAGACGTCAGTTGAGGCTCTGCTCCCGCTGTGGCGGCTCTCCTACTCAGTGCATTCGCTACCACGTTCGCCTTCCCCGGGTGGTAGTGCATCTCTTACTGATAGTCAGATAGAAACTCCACCCACCGCCTCTGCCTAATGTTCAGTTCCTTCTGCATGTCCACGTACTTAAGGTTCTTATGATCTGAGTATATATCACAATGGACTCCGTAGAGGTAGTGTCGCCATATCTTCAATGCGAACACCACTGCTCCCATCTCTAGGTCGTGCACTGGATAGTTCTTCTCATGAGTCTTCAACTGGTGGGAGGCATATGCTATGACGTGTCCGTTCTGCATCAGCACCGCTCCTATCCCCTAATATGATGCGTCGGTATACACCTGGAATCCTTCCTTCCCAGATGGAAGGGCCAGAATAGGGGCTGAGATGAGTCGGTTCTTCAACTCCTGGAAGGCTGCCTCACACTGTGGCATCCATACAAAGGGCACGTCCTTCTTCGTCAACGAAGTGAGTGGAAGGGCGATCCGAGAAAACCCCTCCATAAATTTCCGGTAATAACCGGCAAGCCCAAGGAAACTCCGCACGTCCGTGGTCGTCTTCAGTGGTGGCCAATCCCTAACTGCTTGTACCTTTGCAGGGTCCACCACTTACCCAGCTCCACTGATAATGTGGCCCAGGAAAGCCACCTCATTCAACCAGAACTGACACGTGCTGAACTTTGCATAGAGGCGATGCTCCCGCAATCTCTCCAAAGTCAGTGTCAGGTGCCGTGCATGGTCCTCCTCCGTCCTAGAGTAGATAAGGATGTCGTCTATGAATACTATGACAAACACATCCAAATAAGTCTCGAAGACCCGGTTCATGAGGCTCATAAACGCTGATGGAGCATTCGTGAGCCCGAAGGGCATCACGATGAACTCATACAGTCCATATCTGTTACTAAAGGCCGTCTTCGGAATATCCTCCTCCTGGATCTGTAGCTGGTAGTAGCCTGACCTCAAGTCCAGCTTCGAGAAATAATGGCGTCCCTCCAGTTGATCGAACAACTCGTCTACCCTTGGGAGCGGATAGGTATTTCGGACGGTCAGCCTGTTTAGTGCTCGATAGTCAATGCACAGGCTAAGAGTGCCATCCTTCTTCTTCACGAATAGGACCGGAGCTCCCCATGGTGAGGAGCTCAGTCTGACGAATACTACTTCCACCAACTCCTGCAACTGTGTCCGAAATTCTGCCAGCTCCCTTGGGGCCATCCGATAAGGGGCCTTGGATACTGGCTTAGCCCCTGGAACCAACTGAATCTGAAAGTCCTTCTCCCTCTACGGAGGCAGTCCTGGCAGCTTCTCCGGAAATACATCGACGTAGTCACAGACCACCGGAATGCTAACAATCGGGTCCTTCTCCTCAGTCATCTCGAACAGCACCTGATATACCTCGTCTCCCTGCATGTGGGCCTTGCCGGCCTGAATAGACGAAAGGAGGCGGTGGGAAACCGGAGTAGTACCTTCAAATGTCGCATAAGTGTCTCCATGTCTCAGCACGACCCTCCTCGCCGGGCAGTCAATCTGGGCATGGTTCCAGACAAGCCATGTCATGCCCAAGACAAGGTCGAAGTCCGGCATAATCAGGATCATCGTCGAGGCCTCGAGTGTTAACCCGTCTATGGTAACCGTCGGGAGGCACTTCTCTGTGGACTGGATCTCCATCCCATTGGGGAGATGCACCCTCCTGGAATCTCCCGTATAATATCGAATCTGGCCCAAATCCTTGATGAAATCCTCTGACACAAAGTTGTGTGATGCCCCCGTGTCGAACAGGGTACGTGCAGGTTTGTCGCACACCATCACTATTCCTAAGTTAGTTAAAGGAAAAACAGCTTAGGTTTAAAGTTTTCTAACCTAGGTTGTGTAATTATTCTACATGAATACTATAAATTACTCTCATACCTGCAATAACCCTGTTCGGGTTCCTGGGCTGCGCTAAGTCCAGAGCGTAGACCTGCTCCCCATCCTGCCTGTGTTCACCACCCTGAAATCTGCATCCGCGACCACGTCCACGACCTCCCATCTGGTGAGCCAGTGGGCCACCCTGTGCAGCAGGTGTGGCCCCATTCCTCATAGGGCAATTACTCCAAATGTGCCCTGGCTGATGGCAGTGATAGCACAGTTGTAGTGGGGGTGGTCCCTGCCTTATCCTGGGCACCCACCTCATCTGTAGCGGTTGCGGAGCTAGCTCTGCCTGCTCCCTTGCTTCATGTCTTTCCTCATGGCGGGGTTGATCCCCGTTCCTTCTCTCTCCCATGACCCGGCCCCTCTGCAGGTCCCTTCTCCCTCCTAGCACTGCATCATCCCCATGTCTCTTCCTGTCCCGGACTGCAAGCTGGTCCGCCTCCAGCTTCTCGGCCATCTCCAAGATCTTGGACATGGTACCATCAGACACGAACAAGAGGGCCTGCCTCAAGTCATCACGGAGGCCCTTGTAGAACCTCTTCGCGTAACCCACGTCATCCAGCTTGTAAGAATCCGCAAACTGGGCCAAATGAGTAAACTCCCTGTGATATTCCAGAACTGTCTTGTTCCCTTGCTTCAACTGCTAGAATCTATCCTCCAATTCATCCCTTGCGGACTGCGGTATAAAATGCTCTAGTAGTGCCACCCTAAACTCCTCCCAAGTAATGTCCGCGATCTCCACTCCCGCATAAGTGGTGTCCATCACCGACTTCCACCACCTCTTCACATGCGACTCCAGACAAGAAGCCACCAACGATACTGCCAGGTCCACCGGGCACTGTATTCCCACCAACATCTCGTACATTCTATCTAGCCACTCCTCTGTGCGCACTGTCGTCTCTTTCCCCAAGTAGGATGGTGGGGCAAGGCCCCAGAATGCACTCAACCAGTTCGCTCCGGGGTTTGGCTGAGGAGCCGAATCTTGCTGTGCCCTATAGGCCTCCAAGATGCCCGTCAAAGTTTGTTCCGGCTCCGTCTGCTGCAACGGGGTCAGAGCCGGCGGGGGTGGAATCACATTCGGGGCTGGAGGTGTCCCCTGCGGCAGGGGAGGATTCGTCAACACTACAAAAGATGGTCTTAAGTTTGGTAAATTGACCTAAAACTCTTTGTTACTGGTGAGCATTGCACATGATTCCTCCTATGGGCACACCATTGCTTCCGCTGCTATTTTGTCCTCAAACTAAGCCCGTGCGGGGTGTCCCATGCTTGGTTGAATACATTCTGTCGGATCGAAGTTTTGCTTTGATACCACTTGTAAGACCCCCCCCCCCCCCTTTTTGCAACAACCACCGGGGTCTTAGGCCCAGAACCGCCGCTTTGCGGTGACACCTTCGCATCCGGGAAGGTCATCACTACAAAACGTCGATCCTGCCGGCCAAATCGATCACCATCGACAGAATGCATAATGAATGAAAGTGTAAGCATCCGGATGATTTATATTATGCTAACGTCGACTCTACTGAGTTTCAAGGCAATACGAGGGCATTTGCCCCCATGTCCTTCACAACCCTCAAAACCCTCCCTTTATGGTTTGAGTTTGGATCCTAGGGTAAATCAACCCTAAACCACACCATTTTTCTCCAAGTGGGTTATAATAACTCTTTTAAGTCAGGGGTCAAAATATCAGCCTTTGTTGAGGTGATTTGACCGTTCCAAACTCTTAGTGCACTTTTTACTCAAACACGCATCATTAATGCCTAGCTAAGGATAGGCGATTTCCTACCCAAAACTCATCCAAATGAGTTGGAATTTTGTACAGAGCTAGGTTTTATAGCCAGGGACCACTCACCAAAATTTGGGAGGGTTTGAAGGTCATTTGACCACTTAAATAAATTACTCTAACTTTATTAAATTAAAAAAAAACCTTAGGAAAAGTATCTCCAAAAATTCCCATTTTGGACAGACACTAGGTATGGCTAAGGGCAACCCCCTACCCATATTTCAGGTCATTTGAACAAGGGACGAAGAGTGGGCATTCATTTTAATCTCTAGATAGCCATATGGATAGATTGCACCAAATTGAGTGAAACCAATTTTAAATTACACTAGACATCAAGGGCTACATTTTTCATGTTGGACAATTTTGCCGTAGGGGCCTATAAGTATTTTTAATAATTAAAATCATCTACTGTTAATAGTTTCCAGGAAATCAATTAATATCATTGAAACACTTGATCAAAATGGACGGCATCCGCTCATCCTCAACCTCCAGCCAAGGGCCAAGATTGGCCCGACCTGGAGCCTCTTCCAGCCGACTTTCTGGCCACCCCGACCAACTCCCTGGCCGGCCACCACCACCACTACCTCCATTGAGGTGGTGGCTAGCGTTTAGCGGCGACCATGCCGCCGGAGGCGGCGGTTTCCGGCGAACTCAACACCTCCATTTTTCCATGAAAAATCTGAAATGCAAGCTCCTAATCAGGCTCAATTGATCCCGATTTCTCTACCTAAACAATTCTAGATCTAGCACGCATAGAGAGGAGAAGGATTGGACCTTGCCGGCGGCCTGACGTCGGGAAGATCGTCGGGAAGCCATTTCTGAAAGTTGCGTCGCTCGGTTTCTGCAACTGCAAGGTGGGGAGGCTCGGTTTCTTCGGGTAAGGACTGGGAAAGGCTTCTCTCAACCCACTGGTGGTGTTTAAAGCCTCAGATGGGGAGAGGAAAGGCTGGATTATCAATGTCCTTCAAAGCCATTAATGGCTAGGCTCGGCCATGGAGGAGGGGGCTGAATCAGGTCTGATGGCCGGGAGAAACGCCTGGAAACTTCTCCCCTTCCCTGGGAAATTGAATTCAGCCATTAAATGTGGATTTTGACAAACCGTTCCTTCCCTCTCCATCCTTATTTCTCTCTCCTCCTTGCGGCAATTCTGCCTAGAACCGCCGTGTCACGCCTGGTGACATGGCTGTAACACGGGCGTGTATCATCCGACACGGGCGTGTTCCCCCTGTTCTATGAAATGTGCTCGACGATCGTCGACCTGAGCTCGATGATCGTCGGGCTGACGACACGCCTGGCAACACGGGCATGTCGGGGGCGTGTCCCCCCCCCCCCTTGCTCTACGAATTGAACTCGACGATCGTCAATCTGAGCTCGACGAAATGAGCTCGATGATCGTCGGGCTGACGACACGCCTGGCGACACGGGCATGTCTGGGCCGACACGGGCGTGTCAGACCCGTAAGAGTTATTTTTAGGGAATTTGTGTGGTTGTTTATTTCTTCCTATACGATCTGATGGTTCAGATCTCCCTTTGTTGATATAGGGCTGAGCTATAGGGAGACCAAGGTGATTTTCACCTTGGCCTTCTTCACTTGGTCCCTTGGGCTTCCTAGGGTTTTGGCATGACCTAAATCACTCTTGGGGGTCTAGTCGGAAATGGGATGTTTTAAGTAGCGCACCGAATGATGTCCCTACAACACCTCCCTTGGCAAAAACCATAAGATTGGTGGATGAAGCAGTGTTCCCTATGATAAATGCCCAGCCTGCAAGGCAAATGCAACAGCCTGCCCCTGCGGTGGAGCAGGTACCGCTTCAAGCGGCTAAATCGAGAAGGGTGGAGCAAGTAGTGATGGAGCCATTGGTACCTAGGAGAGCAACTGAAAAGTAGCTCAAGAATGTTATGGGCTTCAACCCTTTAGTGTTCTCGAGGACGGGAACCCCATCCCAAGCTGAGGATTGACTCTCTCGAGTAAAGGGAGTCTTGACAACTACAGAAATGGAGGAGTGACAGATGACCACCATAGCTACTTTCCTGTTGGACGGAGATGCAAGGCTGTGGTGGGAAGGTTTAGAGCTACATCACTTGAGGGGAAGACAACTCACGGACGTCTCGATGGAAGAATTTTCGATACTATTCTTGGCAAGGTACCATCCCTCGGCGCAGAGGATCGCGATGGAGAATGAATTCCAGAAGTTGACGCAAGGAGAGCGTAGCGTGGACGAGTATCTCAACGAATTTACACGGTTGGGTCAGTACGCTGGCTCTACATTCGTTGATGAGGAGCGTAATACAAACCGATTCTATGAGGGTCTGAGGGATGACCTAAGGCTACTGCTCTCGGGGCCTATGACGCAGGGCTTCTTGACCCTGGTCAATATGGCCCAGTCTTTGGAAAAGGATCTGAGGAATGTGCAAGCGAAGAGAGACTCTGGTGCTAAGAGGATAGAGTTCAAGGTGCCGACTAACTCAAATTCTGGGTTTCGTAAGTTCCATAAGAAGGCTAGGACTTCGGGCCTAGCCCCATCTTCTGGTGCTTCGGGTGCAACTACGAGCCGAACCACGGGCGCATGCTATAATTGTGGAAAGCCGGGACACTTTGCAAGAGACTGTTGGAGCGGACGTCCAAAGTCCGAGAGGAAGCCGGGAGCAACCTATGAGGAGAAGGGCAAGGCGGTGGAGGCAACTGCATCCCACTATGCTCCGGCGCAACCTAGAGTCTATAACCTTGGCCAGCAGGAGGCCATAAAACAAGGAGATGTGGTGACAGGTATGGTTTAAATTTATGGCAAGTTAGCTTTAAATACTTGTTACCTTGCGCATGTTAGCTTATTACGGCTTGTATAGGGTTTGTTTTGATTTGCACAATCCGGTGAGATCACTCTTTGATACGGGAGCTTTGCACTCCTTTTTGTCCAAAGGATTTATATCATGCATCTGAGTACCTTCTTTGATGGCAAAGGACAAACTGGATGTGTTGTTGCCAAATGGGTGTTCAATGCACGCAGATAGAGTCTGTGGCGTAAAGATACATATTAGGAGTCAGGAGTTCGATTTGCATGCATCGCTACTGCCGCTAGTGGAGTTCGACGTGATATTTAGTATGGACTGACTCTCGGAGCAACAGGCAAATATTGATTGCAAACGCAAGAAGATCAAGTTGGGAACTGGTCGTGAGACAACATTTGCGGGCTTGAAAGGGTCGAGCAAGACTTTGATGTTTGATCTTCAGGTGGTTAAGGCGATTCGTGCTGGTGTAGAGTACTTCTTCACGCTAGTGGAGGCTTCGAAGCCTAAGCCTACTTTGGATAGCATCCCAGTAGTATCCGAGTACCCTGATGTGTTCCCTGGCGATCTCCCTAGAGCCCCACCTCAGCCGGAGATAGACTTCACTATTGAGTTTGTGTCAGGTACCAAACCTGTGTCACGCTCTCTGTATCGGCTAGCGCCTAAGGAGATGGCAGAGCTGAAGGTTCAACTTCAAGAGCTGTTGGAACAGGGTTATGTGCGTCTAAGTTCGTCGTCTTGGAGCACACAGGTCCTTTTTGTGAAGAAGAAGGATAGAAGATTGCTACTCTGTATCAATTATCGAGAGCTGAACAAGTTAACAGACAAGAAAAAGTACCCGATCCCAAGGTCTGATGATCTGTTCGATCAGTTAGTCGGGTCATCGGTGTACTCGAAATTGGATCTTAAGTCTGGGTATTATCAGCTGAGGAAAAGAGAAAGTGATATCCCCAAGACAGCTTTTAGCATGAGGTATGGACATTATGAGTTTATGGTCATGCCGTTTGGGCTGACTAATGTGCCATCTGTGTTCATGGATCTGATGAACAAGACTTTCAGAGAGTATCTAGACCGCTTCGTGATCGTCTTTATCGACGATATATTGGTGTACTCGTCGAGTGAGGAGGATCACTTTAAGCATCTGCATTTGGTGTTGGAGACGCTGAGGAGGAACCAACTGTATGCCATGTTCTCCAAATGCGAGTTTTGGTTGTCCTTAGTAGAATTCCTTGGTCAAATAGTTAGTGGAGAGGGAATTGTGGTGGATCCGGCGAAGATTGTTGCTATACGGGAGTGGCATGTGCTATCTACGGTAGCGAAAATCTGTAGTTTTCTGGGGCTTACCGGCTATTACAGGCACTTCGTGGAGAACTTCTCGCGTATAGAATTACCCCTCATGACTCTGACAAGGAAAGAGCAGAAGTTTGTTTGGACAGCGGACTGCGCACAAGCTTTCGAAGAGTTGTTGAGTCGGTTGACCACGGCGCCTATTCTAAGTTCCCCGAGTGGGACCGAAGGCTTTGAGATCTACAGCGATGCTTCAGGCAGAGGATTGGGTTGTGTTATACTGCAACATGGAAGTGTGATAGCTTATGTCTCGCGTCAGCTGAAGGTTCATGAGAGGAATTATTGAAAGGGCAACTAGATCTGATATACTCTAGAGGGGGTGAATAGAGTATATGGTGCTTTAAGAACTTTTTACAAGCTTTTACAACAATTGTTGTAATAGTGTGAGCAGGGAAGCAGAAATAAAACTAATCACAGAACTAAGCTATGCAAAAGCTAAGCACAAGAAAATCTAGGCCAGAAACAAAAAGAAAACAAGCAGAACCAGATGACACAAGGAAATATAGTGGTTCCCCAAACTTGGGTACATCCACTCTTCTACCACCCTAGGTAGGAATCCACTGCAGGATGAGTTGATCAGGTGCCCTGGGCACCAATGAGCTTTTGATAAGGTGCTCAAAAACCAAAGCAGATTTTTTGATCAGGTGTCTTGCCACCAATGAGCTTTTGACAAGGTGCTCAAAAACCAGATTCAAACTTTTGAAGGGAATTTGAAAAACCCTTTACAGAGTGGGGGTGAGAGAGTGATGGCAGTCTTCTCTTTCTCAATCAACTGAGAAGACTAAGTGGATTGATGTCAAAGCTCCCCCTGAATCCTTGAGATCTTCAGGAAGAAGAGCTTTGCTGAGGGTGATAGGCCTGCTAAGATAGATCTCCAGCAATAGATGATTTCAGCAAGCTGAAATGTTGAGTGTCTGGAGTCTTGAAATGATGTTGGACTTGAACACTTTGAAAGCTGAAGAGATCTGAAGAATTTTTGAAAGCTTGATATCTTTGATGAGTGTTCTTCAGAATTCTTTTTGACAGAGAGTTTTGAAAGAGTCTCTGTAATCTGTTTTGTGTGTCCTCTTATTGTTAATCTCTATTGATTCAAAAACATTCTGTCTTTTATTCTCTGTTCCAGAATAGAATATCATTCTCTGTCAAAGATAGTCGTTGGTCTGCATTGATTGCATCCTTAATTGCAAAAACTCTTCTGGAGGAAATTCCACAGAATTATTCCTTGAAAGATCCCTTGAAACTTGGTCAAGAAGTAAATGAAAACGGCTAGCAAATCTCTGAATTAATTGCATAATAACTCCTGTCTGATTTGAATTTGAATTCTGGAAGATAACTGAAATCGTCGAACTGAGCTCTGCTATCGTCGAGCTGAGCTCAGCGAACTGGAAAACTCAAGCAGCAAAATAATCGTCGATCTGAGCTCAAAGATAAAGATCCAGTGTAGAGTCAAAATCGTCGACCTGAGCTCACCGATCGTCGAATGGAGTTCGACGATATTGTGAAATTGAGCTCAGCGATCGTCGAGTGGAGCTCGACGATCTGTTGAAGTTGAGCTAGACGATCGTCGATCTGAGTTCGATGAAACGTCGTGCTAAGCTCGACGATCAGACTTAGTCTCCAGGCAGAAAAACTTGGTCTTCAGGGCAGCTTCCAAACCGAGACTACTAACCCTTAGACTCAATTCTAATTGACCTATTAAGCTATACATAAGGTCAAACAAAGGTTCCTAGAGACATAGTGATCCTGACCCAAATCAGTAATAGGGTGTTCCAACAATCTCCCCCTATTTGGATTAGGATTACTATTTACAGACTTTGGAAAATCAAATAACAACATACAATCAGAAAAGCATAAAAACAACAGCAGCTAGACATTGCAGAAACATCACAGATATATATATATATGGCATCCAGATAGCAGTCAGAAAATCCAAAGATTGTCACCTTACAAAGTCATTTCTTTTCTTTGCCTTTAACCATTTTGATTTCTCTGTTAGGGTTCAGGGCATCTTTGTTGGATCTGGTGTCATCTGCTGCACCCAAATAAGTTTGCTTTGAAGTCCTGGGGACCACAGCAGCAGGATGCAACTCCATATATCTGTCTGCATCAAAGAATTTTCTGGAGGCATATTTCTCTAGTTCCTTCTGTCTCTGCTCTGACATTGTAGAAATATTTGAAGACTCTAAGCCTTGATCTCTGGCTTTCTTGATCTGATCTAGTGCAGCCAGTTCTTTCATCCTAGCAGTCCAAGCAGATGGATTCTTTTCAGGGTCCTCAAATGGTACAGGTGGTTCATACCTGTTGGAAGAATTGACTTGAGGAGGCCTAGCAGACACTGTCTCTTTTAGCTTGTAGGGGAATGGACCAGAAGTAGTATCAGATGAAGCATGTCCTCCCCTGGAATAAGGGTGCTGCCTGGAATGCCCTTTAGAATAAACCTGAAAATCTCTCTGATTTCCCCTGTATCCTCCTCTCCTAGAATAAGAACCCCTAGATTGGCTTTCCCTTTGATAGGATCTGGCATGGGGTTGATAGGGAGCCTGGCTTCTAGCTGGGGCTTGACTTGCAGAGCTGCCACCTGCACGTGCATCAGGAGGAGGTGGTGGAGGAGGATGAGGGTGCTGGAACTGGGAGGAGCCCTTCTCATACTTGCTCTTCTTTTTTATTGCTTTCAGCTGATTTTTGGAATACTACATCCAATGTTCAGTAATTTGGCAGTTATGCAGAATATAATAAGGAATATCATCATTATCCTTTACTTTTGCAGGAGGGATCCTTTTCATAGCCTTGCTCCTAGCTTTTCTTTTTCTGGCAATAGTGGTAGATGAATCATCAGAGTCTGTTTTGTATTCATCAGATTCAGAGCTCTGATCATCATATAAAGCATCTATTCTTTTCATAAGATCTTTCTTTAGCTGAGCAGAGGCAGAAGAGGCAGAGGCTGAAACAGCAGCAGCAGGGACAGCAGCAGATACAACAGCAGATACAGGAGGAGAAGCAGAAACAACAACAGCAACTTCAAGAGTGATGGCAGCAGCAACTTCAGTAACATCAACAAAATCTTCAGCAGGCTCAAAATCAGTGGCCTCTGTCATCAGAAAATCCTTGGATATCTGCTCATCAGAGGCAGTTGGGATTTCAGCAGCAGTAAGAACATTTTCAGCAGCAGCAAAAACAGTCCTTTCTTCAACAGCAGCAGTAGCAGCAATTTCTGAGAGTACAAAGGAGGATATAATGCTGGGGTCACAGCCAGAGAAAGGCACCAGTGCCTTGGACAAATCTTCTGGGGGCTGGACAGCATTACTCTTAGGCAAACAACTGAAAAAAAGCAGTATCAAAGGCTGAGAGCAAGGACTTTAGGTCTAGTGCCAGAACTGGAGTAGGAGGCACAGCAGCAGGAGCAGAAGAGGCAGTAGGCACAAAAACATCAGCAGTAGCAGCATCAGAAGTAGGAGCAAAAATAGCAGCAGCAGCAGCAGCATGAAAGCTTGCTTCATAGGGCATCTCCCCTTGCCTAGATGCAGAGACCTCTGTATCAAGGCATACTGCTGGAGGTGCTGCCTGAGGAAGGAGGGAGGAAAGCCTGACAGATAGAGCTACCACTGACTGTTGTAGAGGAGCTAAGGAGGCCTCCATGAGAAGAGAGAGCCTGGGGGCAAGTAGCTCATACAACTTGTTAGCTAAGGCTGAGAGATCTACATGCTCAATAGAAGGAGCAGAGGTAGATGGAATACGGATGGCTGAGGATGCTGGGAGTGGAGGGCTGGAGAGTGGAATGGATGGCTCAGGAGTGGGGATGGTGGATATGGAGGACAAGGGGATGGAGATGGATGTGGTGAAAGCTGGTTGGTCAATGATATGGTGGAGAAGATCTTGGAATGATGTTGAGGAGGAGGGTAATTCTGGAGGAGAGGAGGGGGAATCATCCATGTAGGAGTCATCCAGGAGAGTGAAAGATGGTATGGATGGAGAAGAAGTGACATCTGGTGGTGGATAGGAGAACAGAGGGTGGAAATGGTCTGCTGGAGGAGGTAGAATTGGGTCTGGAGATGGAGTTGAGGTTGGAGATGGGCTGGATATGGTAATGGTGAATGAAGCTGGAATGGTGGATGGTAGAGGTAGGGTTGGACTTGGAGGAGGAGAGGAAGCAGCAACAGCAGCAGCCAGGTTTTCTGCAGGAGCAGAGACCTGTGGGGGAGTGACTCTTTGAGTCCTGGTGCCTGAAGGAGCATTAGAGGAGGGCCTGCTGGGCTTGCTTATTTGCTTGTCCCACTTGCCAAAGAGGGCACAGGAGAGTCTCTTGGAGGCATTAATGTGCACTCCAGAGGAGACCAGCAAGGCAGGGCATTTGTTCTGCAGGAAGACTCCAATAATCCTTCCAAAATTAACAAAGCTTTTGTTGATTTTCTTCTTTATTAGGTCAAAGAAGACCTCTCCCCAGTTCAAACTTTTCTTATCTACCAGAGCTCCCATGAGGCAGAGCTGATGTCTGGAGATAGTATCATGAGCTGAGTGCTTTGCCAGCAGCACTTTTCCTACAACATCTGCTAGGAACCTGTATTCAACAGACAGGTTCCTCTTGAATAACTTGTTAGGGTTTCCCTCTGGATGACCCATCCTGGCAAGTATGACAGCAAACTCCTCTCCAGATAACTCAGCAGTATCATTTCCAGTTCTCAGTCCAAAAACCTCTGTTAAAACTGTGGGGGTCAAAGGTACCTGGTTTCCAGCAATGGAGCCAACTATAGTAGAGTTGTCCAGATTATGAGCAGTGTAAACCCATTCCTTGATTTCATCTGAGGCCAGCTTCATCCTGGTGGTCATGAGGGCAGACAAGTTCTGATCCTTGAATAAACTCAGGATGTCTTGGAATATTTGATCAGTAGTGTTGAACGATTCCAGATCAATATCGAATCCAACATCGAACTTCATGGCGGCTAGAACTGCAACTGATACAGCCATTGTACCTGCAAAAATTCAACAAACAAAACGATCAAGTGTAGAGCTGTTTGGAGGGAAGAAGATTCTTGCAGAGAAATTGAAAGCGCAAGAGAGAACGACGGCGAAAAAAGAGTTTTATATTAGGGTTCTACGCAGAATTGGAAAGATCGTTGAACTCAGTTCGACGATCGAGGCTTCTAAAGGAATCTGAAGAGACTCCAACATCGTCGATCTCCGTTCGACGATCTTGAAATGCGTCGAGCTCCGTTCGACGATCGTTCAGTGAACAAAATCGTCGAGCGCCGTTCGACGACCATTGACCGGAAGAGATAGTTCATACTATCTGAGAGGCGCTGAACTCAGTTCGACGATTCTGGAAATCGTCGAACTCCGTTCGACAATCTTTGGGGAAATCGTCAAGCGCAGTTCAGAGATCAGAAAATTCTAGACACTAAGAAAAAAAATCAGAATTTTTGCCTAGTCTTGATCAATTTTTAGCTTTCCAAAATCTTGGATATTATTTAAGGCTTCCTCCATCTAACATTCCTAACTGATTTAGGAAGAAAGTGTGTTTCTTTTCATCCAAAGGCTTGGTGAAAATATCTCCCCTTTGTAAATCAGTTGGGATATATTGCAGTTCAATTTTATTCTTTTCAACATTGTCCCTTAAGAAGTGATGCCTAATCTCTATGTTTTTGTCCTACTATGGAGGACTGGATTTTGAGCTATGGAAATAGCACTTGTGTTGTCACAAAAGATTTTAGACTTCTCTAAGTTGTATCCATAGTCTAGGAGTTGGTTTTAGATCCACAAAATTTGTGAACAACAACTGCCTGCAGCCATATATTCAGCTTCAGCAGTTGAAGTTGACACAGATGTTTGTTTCTTACAAAACCAAGAGACAAGTCTGTCACCAAGGAACTGACAAGTTCCACTGGTGCTTTTCCTGTCAATTCTGCATCCAGCATAATCAGCATCTGAGAATCCAGTTAAATCAAATGCTGAATCTTTTGGATACCAGAGACCTAGATTTGGACAACTTTTAACATACCTGAAAATCCTCTTTACTAATGTTAGGTGTGACTCTCTAGGGCTTACTTGGAACCTAGCACATATGCATGTATCAAACATTATATCTGGTCTACTAGCTGTAAGATACAGTAAAGAGCCAATCATTGCTCTATATGTTGTCTGATCAACAGGTTTCCCATGTTCATCAGCATCCAATACAGCATTGGTAGGCATGGGTGTTTTCATACAAGATGCCTCAGACATACCAAATTTCTTAACCAACTCATTTGCATATTTGTTTGAGAAATGAAGATGTCTTCAGCATGTTGCTTGACTTGCAATCCTAGGAAGAAGGATAGCTCACCCATGCTACTCATCTCAAATTTAGAATGCATCAGGTTAGAAAACCTTCTGCACAATTTTGAGTCAGTAGAACCAAAAATGATACCGTCTACATAAATTTGTACTAGTAGGGTATGATACTTATGGGTTCTAATAAAAAGAGTTTGGTCTACTCTACCCCTTATAAACCATTTTCCAAGAGAAAGCATGCTAGGGTCTCATACCATGCTCTAGGAGCTTGCTTGAGACCATATAATGCTTTATTCAGTCTAAAAACATAATCAGGAAGAGTTGGAGAGATAAAACCTGGAGGTTGTCTGACATAGACTTCCTCTTTGATGTCTCCATTTAAGAAGGCACTTTTGACATCCATATGATAGACCTTGAAGCCTTTGTGAGCTGCATAAGCTTAAAATATCCTGATGGCTTCTAATCTTGCAACATGTGCAAAGGTCTGGTCGTAGTCAATTCCTTCTTCTTGAGAATATCCCTGGTCAACTAACCTTGCCTTGTTCCTTATAATTACTCCTTGATCATCCAGTTTATTTCTGAATACCCATTTTGTTCCAACAATGGAATGATCCTTAGGCTTTGGCACTAGTTCCCATACTTTGTTCCTCTCAAATTGATGCAATTCCTCTTGCATTGCAATGATCCAATGTGGATCTTGCTCTGCATCTTGAATGGACTGAGGTTCAATTTGATATAGGAAGCAGGTGTGCAACAGGTTTTGGTTGACCTGATTTCTGGTTTGCACACCAACTGAGATTTCTCCAATTATTTGGGAAATTAGGATGGTCTCTTGATGTTACTAAATCAACAGGGGGTGTTGATTGTTCACCAACCTGTGTTATTGTTTCCTCTAGTGGTACAACAACTGGCTCTTCAGATTGTGCTTCAATATGTGAAGCATTCCCTTCATCTTCACTGCTTTCTTCTTCTTGAGCAACCTTTAACTTGTTCATATCTTCAACTAGAGAGAGTTCCTGCAAAGGTTCTATGGTAGAAGAAATCTTCTCCTTGAAAGACATGTTAGTTTCATCAAAAGAAATATGAACAGATTCCTCAATTTTCAAAGATGATTTATTATAGACCCTATAGGCCTTGCTGATCATGGAGTATCCCAGAAACACTCCTTCATCAGCTTTGGCTTGAAATTTTGTTAAGTATTTCTTGTCATTATTGTGAATGTAGCAGATACAACCAAAAATTCTAAAATAGTCAACTTTAGGTTTCTTCCCTTTGAGTAATTCATAGGGAGTCTTTCCCTTCAGTTTATGTATCAGACTTCTGTTCAGCACATAGTTGGAGGTGTTCACTGCCTCTGCCCAAAAGGATAGAGGTAGATGAGCATCTGACAACAATGTAGTGGCAGATTCAATAAGGGTTCTATTTTTCCTTTCAGCTACCCCATTTTGTTGAGGAGTTCTAGGAGCTGAGAAAGTATGCCTGATCCCTTCACTCTGACAGAACTCTTGCATAAGAAGAGAATCAAACTCTATCCCATGATCACTTCTGATCAGGGAAATGTGAGTATTGAACTCAATCTGTATACATTTGAGAAACTCTGTCAGACACTTAAAGTTATCAGACTTCTTCCTTAGAAAGAACACCCAAGTGAATCTAGAGAAGTCATCTACAACTACTAAAGTGTAGGATTTCCCTCCTAGGCTTTGTACTGTGATGGGTCCAAACAGATCCATGTGTAACAGATACAATATCCTAGGTGAATCACTCTTATTAAGTGACTTAAAACTGTTTTTAGTTTGCTTGCCTAATTGACAAGCCTTGCAGAGTCCTTCCTTCTTGTAGGGGCCAGAAGGTAGTCCTCTAACAAGGTTGTCCTTGTATAGCCTAGCAATAGTTCTAAGGTTTAGGTGTCCTAATCTCTTATGCCATAACACATTTGGTCTACAGATAGAGTTAAACAGGCAAATATCTATATCAGTTGAAAGAAAATCTACTAGATAGATGTTACCTTTCCTTTTACCTGTCAACACAATTGTGTTGTTCTCTGACTTGATTCTGCATAAGGTTTTGTTGAAGGTCACCTGGTAGCCTTCATCACATAGCTGACTGATGCTGATTAGGTTGTGCTTCAGTCCTTCCACATAGGCTACCTTCTTGAAGGTTACTGAACCAATCTGGACTGCACCATATCCTTTAGTTTGTCCAAAGTTGGAATCACCAAAGATAACTTTGGGTCCAAGCTTGGCTCTAAAGGAAGTGAGGTTGTCCTTGTTCCCTGTCATGTGCTTAGAGCACCCACTATCCAAATATCATTGCTAGTTAGATGTTGGATAGGTCTTCACCTGCACATAAAACAATTCATTTGTTTTTGACCCAGTTTACCTTGGGCCTAGGTTGATAACCTCTAAATTCTGAAATGAAAGACATCTCAGGTTGACTCTTATATCCTTCAAGATGATATCTCCTTGGAGGTATGATCCATTCAGTATAAGGGTTAAAGGTTTGGGATGAAGAACCCTTAGGATTCAATTTTGATTTACCTTTGAAAAAGTTTCCAGGGTTCTGACCTCTGTTCGACGATCTTGGAGCTGAGTTCGACGATCTTGGGTCAGATCGTCGAGCTCCGTTCGACGGTCGACTATGGGTGAGGTCAGGTATATGTGATCGTCGACCTGCGTTCGACGACTCTGGCTGAGATCGTCGATCAGCGTTCGACGATTTTTCCTGAGATCGTCGAGCTGCGTTCGGCGATCGTCGATCTTCATTCGGCGATCGTCGATCTCTGTTCGACGATTTCTGCTGGGACTTGGTTTTCTGAGGCAGATCAGAATTTTTCCTAGCAACCTCTACAACTCCCTTTCCCTTGTCAGAAATAAACTTGATGGGAGTTGTTAGGACTATAGGTTGGCTGGATGAAGCACCCAAGCCCAGTGTACTGTTGAATCTTGAATTCACTGTGCTTGTGATGTCCATCAGCTTGATGCTTCTCCCATTAAGGTATTCTTCAAGCTTCTTGGCCTCAGAGAGCTCACTTTTCAGTGTAGCTATCTGTTCCCTACAGTTCTCCAACTCCTGAGAGAGTTTGAGGTTTTCTGACTTTAAAACATTGTGTTCAGATAGTTGATTTCTGAGAGAGATAATCTCTTTCTCAGACTTTAGTAGGTCTAAACACAGTGCCTTAAATTCAGATTTAAAATCTTCTGAAGTAAAGTCAAAAGAACTAATTACCTGATCTTCTTCAGGTTGAGTCTCTGAGTCTGACTCTGACTCCTCTTCCTCTGAATTGTGCTGTGAGGCATTAATTGCCATCATGCAGAACTCCTTTTCTTCTGCATCATCCTCATCATCACTAGAGCTGGAGGAGGCTTCTGACTCCTCTTCAGTCTCACTCCAGGATTCAGCAACAAATCCTTTCCTTGTATGCTTATTTTTGCTGGAAGATGGTTTGCTATTGCCACTCCTTTTGGAGTCTTTCTCCTTTCTTCTTTCTCTTCTGTCCCTTCTGTCCTTGTTCTTGTTCTCTGGACAGTCAGGAACTATGTGCCCTGGTTTCCTGCAACCAAAGCAAATAATGTCTTTATTATTGCCAAAGGACTTGTCATACCTTGGCTTATCCTGCTCCTTGTATGATCTTCTTCTGAAGTCCTTTCTGGCCATCTTGTAGAATCTTTTGGCCAACAGGCTGAGAAGTTCATCATTGCCTGTGGCTTTTTCTTCAGGCAGATCCTCAGTTGCCTTGAATGCTATGGTCTTCTCCTTTCTTGTGGCTGGTGAAGCAGCCTTCTGTTCTTCCTCTCTATTCTTGATGAGCAGCTCATAAGATTTGAGCTTACCCAACAAGGCTTCAGTGGTGATCTCATTTAGGCTTCTGGCATCCTTAATTGGCCAGATTCTTGAATCCCAAGTGCTGGGGAAGCACATTAGGATCTTGTCATTAAGTTCTGTCAGAGAAATCTCTTTGTCCAATGTCCTTAGTTCACTGACAATTAGACTCAGTCTGTTATACATGTCTCCCACTGACTCAGTCTCTCCCTTCTTGAAGTTCTCATATTGAGTGATGAGATGGGATCTTCTGTCCTTTCTCTCGTCAGCTGAGCCTGAGACTATTTCTGAGAGTCTATCCCAGATTTCCTTGGCTGAATTACATTCAGCTACCTTTTGAAAAATGTCATCTGACATTGTCTGGGCTAGAATGTTCATAGCCTTTGCATCAGCTACTTTCCATTTTTTGATGTCAGCATCTGTTCCTGATGGAGGTGTAACATCATTTGTACTTGTACTTTCTGGGGGTCTTGGACACACTGTCAAAACAGAATTAAATATATCTTCATCAATAGAATTCATGTAAAGTCTAATCCTTGCTTTCCAAAGTGCAAACTTTGACAGATTGCACATTGGAGGTCTGGTGCTAGCATAATCTTTGTTTTGGGCCATGATTTGTGCAAACAAAATCTAATGATAAGATTCAAAAGAAAAACAGATCTAGTTTAGGATCTTGGGGTTCAGGTGTTAGCCTGTACAACCAATCAGATATGGTATGTCTTAACCAACCTGGCTCTGATACCAATTGAAAGGGAAACTAGATCTGATATACTCTAGAGGGGGTGAATAGAGTATATGGTGCTTTAAGAACTTTTTACAAGCTTTTACAACAATTGTTGTAATAGTGTGAGCAGAGAAGCAGAAATAAAACTAATCACAGAACTAAGCTATGCAAAAGCTAAGCACAAGAAAATCTAGGCCAGAAACAAAAAGAAAACAAGCAGAACCAGATGACACAAGGAAATATAGTGGTTCCCCAAACTTGGGTACATCCACTCTTCTACCACCCTAGGTAGGAATCCACTACAGGATGAGTTGATCAGGTGTCCTGGGCACCAATGAGCTTTTGATAAGGTGCTCAAAAACCAAAGCAGATTTTTTGATCAGGTGTCTTGCCACCAATGAGCTTTTGACAAGGTGCTCAAAAACCAGATTCAAACTTTTGAAGGGAGTTTGAAAAACCCTTTACAGAGTGGGGGTGAGAGAGTGATGGCAGTCTTCTCTTTCTCAATCAACTGAGAAGACTAAGTGGATTGATGTCAAAGCTCCCCCTGAGTCCTTGAGATCTTCAGGAAGAAGAGCTTTGCTGAGGGTGATAGGCCTGCTAAGATAGATCTCCAGCAATAGATGATTTCAGCAAGCTGAAATGTTGAGTGCCTGGAGTCTTGAAATGATGTTGGCCTTGAACACTTTGAGAGCTGAAGAGATCTGAAGAATTTTTGAAAGCTTGATATCTTTGATGAGTGTTCTTCAGAATTCTTTTTGACAGAGAGTTTTGAAAGAGTCTCTGTAATCTGTTTTGTGTGTCCTCTTCTTGTTAATCTCTATTGATTCAAAAACATTATGTCTTTTATTCTCTGTTCCAGAATAGAATATTATTCTCTGTCAAAGATAGCCGTTGGTCTGCATTGATTGCATCCTTAATTGCAAAAACTCTTCTGGAGGAAAGTCCACAGAATTATTCCTTGAAAGATCCCTTGAAACTTGGTCAAGAAGTAAATGAAAACGGCTAGCAAATCTCTGAATTAATTGCATAATAACTCCTGTCTGATTTGAATTTGAATTCTGGAAGATAACTGAAATCGTCGAACTGAGCTCTGCTATCGTCGAGCTGAGCTCAGCGAACTGGAAAACTCAAGCAGCAAAATAATCGTCGATCTGAGCTCAAAGATAAAGATCCAGTGCAGAGTCAAAATCGTCGACCTGAGCTCACCGATCGTCGAATGGAGTTCGACGATATTGTGAAATTGAGCTCAGCGATCGTCGAGTGGAGCTCGACGATCTGTTGAAGTTGAGCTAGACGATCGTCGATCTGAGTTCGACGAAACGTCGTGCTGAGCTCGACGATCAGACTTAGTCTCCAGGCAGAAAAACTTGGTCTTCAGGGCAGCTTCCAAACCTAGACTACTAACCCTTAGACTCAATTCTAATTGACCTATTAAGCTATACATAAGGTCAAGCAAAGGTTCCTAGAGACATAGTGATCCTGACCCAAATCAGTAATAAGGTGTTCCAACAATTATCCAGTCCATGACTTGGAGTTAGCGGTCGTGATATTTGCCCTGAAGCTGTGGAGGCATTACTTGTACGGGTGAAGGTCGATATCTATACCGACCACAAGAGCCTGAAGTATTTGTTGGATCAAAAGGATCTAAACATGCGACAACGGAAATGAATGGAGTTCCTTAGGGACTACACATTCAATATTCATTATGTGCCTGGGAAAGGCAATGCGGTTGCGGATGCATTGAGTCGCAGAGCCCCTGCGCAAGCCAACTAGTTTTCAGTTCATGACGAGCGTTTGGTTTGGGAGTTGGAGGCATTAGAGATCTCTTGTATTGACAAGCAGACTAGTGCTGAAGCGTTATTGAACTGGACAGAAGTTCAGTGTGACCTGGCTGATCGGATTCGGCAAGCTTTGGATTTCGATAGCAACATGAAGTAAATCATGGTTGAGGCTTTGGATGGGTCAAATTCCAAATTTGATGTTGTGGATGGATAGTTATGGAAGTACAGTCGTCTGTGCATCCCAAATGTGGGCAAACTGCGGGTGGAATTGATGTACGAGGCTCATCATACCAAGTACTCGATTCACCCATGGAGCACAAAGATGTACCGTGATATGAAGAAGTTATTCTGGTGGCCAGGACTTAAGAAGGATGTGACACTTTATGTGGCAAAGTGTCAAATGTGTGCCTTAGTGAAGGCGGAGTGCCAGAAGCCTGTAGGATTCTTGAAGTTCTTGCCTATTCCGGAGTGGAAGTTCGACGATATTACAATGGACTTTGTGCATGGTTTGCCAAGATCGTAGAAGGGAAATGACGCCATCTGGGTGATCGTAGATCGTTTAACGAAAGTGTCACACTTCGTTCCAAATAGGAAGGTTGATTTAGTGGAGAAATTGGCAAAACTGTATGTGGATAATATTGTTCGACTTCACAGTATGCCCCGCAGCATTGTGAGTGACCGGGATGGGCGATTCACGTCCAACGACTGGAGGATGGTGCAACAGATGCTAGGAAACAAGCTGAGTTTCAGCACGGCCTTTCATTCGCAGACGGATGGTTAGACCGAGAGAGTCAACAGGACGATGGAAGACATGCTTCGCATGTGCGTCTTGGATTTCAGGAAGCAATGGAAAGATCACCTGTACTTGGTGGAATTTGCTTATAACAATAGCTACCAGGCGAGCCTCAAAATGGTGCACTTCGAGGACCTTTATGGTAGAAGATGTCGCACTTCGTTGTCATGGATGTAAACGGGTGACTCGAAGCTATACAAGCGTAAGAAGTGGAAGATGCAACCTCGTTGGTACGAACCATTCGAGAATGATTGTTAATCGCTCAGGACCGACAAGCTAAGTGCTATAATGCCAAACATAGGAACATGGAGTTCGTTGTTGGCGACTGGGTGTATTTGAAGATTAACTCATTCAAGGGTGTCTCTCGGGTACGACGCTTGAAGAAGCTAAGCCCAAGGTACCTTGGACCGTTTGAGGTTCTAGAGCGGATTGGCGAAGCAGCTTATCGATTAAAGCTATCAGTGGAGCTGGGTGGTCTACACGACGTATTCCACATATCGGTGTTGCGTAAGGCGGTGCAAGAGCCTTCGCAAGTGATTGTGGTCGATCGAGTACCAATTGATAATGGGTTGACGAAGAAGGTCAAGCCTGTTCGCATTGAAGACTCGGAAGTCAAGCGATTGTGTAACAAAGACATCAGGATGGTCAAGGTCCGTTAGGACCACTGCGGTCAGGAGGAGCTCTCGTGGGAGCGAGAGCAGACCATGCTTGAGGAGTACCCAGAGTTATTCCACTCAGGTACCGTTTAAGTTTTGTGTATATTTTACTTTCTGTAATTTCGGGACGAAATTCTTTTAATAGGGAGAGAATTGTAACGCCCCGAAACTCAAAAGAGGGACGGGTAACATTTTGACCTGAGTTTGGTGTTTGGTAAGGGTCACACGGCCTGGGACACAGGCATGTCCCAGGGCCGTGTCATGCTCGGGTTCGACGATCTGGTCGTGTGGTCGGCGAAAATACAGTCGACGATTGTCGAGAGAGCGAACACGGCCTGAGACACGGGTGTGTCCCAGGCCGTGTCCTGCTCGGGATGTTAGCCGAGCTGTGTCGGTGGAGGAACAATGCCTGGAGCCCAGGCGTGTTCGGTTGACACGGGCGTGTCAAGAACCCGTGTTCTATTCGGGTTGGTTTTGGTCTTGTGTTGATGGAGGAACACGCCCCGCAACACGAGCGTGTACTGATTAACATAGGCATGTCATGTATGATACGGGCGTTTTGAGAGCCCGTGTCCTGGTCTGGATGCGATGGTTTCGGCGTTGATTGAGGCACAGGGTATTGGACACGGGCGTGCCACAAGCCATGTTCGGCAAAGGAAATTGATTTTAAGTGCGAATCGGGGCCGTCCGTTTCCTTCTTTTGGGATCTAAGGGCCCAGGCTGGTTCTTGCTGGGTCTAATCCGGGAATAGGGTTTGAAATCCTCATTTCCCCTTTGAGTTTCTCTTTTTAAAAGCTTTAGAGAGAGGGGAGAGCAAGGAAGAAGGAGGAGGAGAGATCCGGCCGCTGGTGGAGCTTCAGAGCCAAAAATCGCAATCCGAGTTTGGATCTACGGAGGCGAGGCCGTTGCGGCGCTTTTCATCCATCTTGATCTTCATGGCACCAAAGAGAAACACAAGGGTAATGATTCTCATCTTGGACATGTGAAGTCCTCTTTCCTTTTTGCATTGGAAGCCCACTCTCGCGAGTACGCGGTGAGTGTGAGGTATTCCTTTGGGTCGACATAAATAGTCCCCATTGTTTTACATGTAGAGTCCGAATCGAATAACGGACATGGGCATGGTGTGTGAAGCCTACCCGTACAAGTTTGTCTGGATCGGTGATGTTGCATTGCATGAATGGCCGGAGAAGACTCCGCACCGATGGTTGTTTTTCTGGTTTTCTACGCGGTAGATTGCAACAGGGAACCTTGGGGACTAACTCCAAGGTGCACCCGAAAAACTGGGCAGATGCGTGATACTGCCATCTTGGTGGCCTGGGAGCCAACTTGCACATAACTGGGTTATGTAAAGTGTGTGATCAAATTGGGACTCGGGGAAGCTTGACCCGCGCATATGGCTTAAATTGACGTTGCGGTGTGAGCAACGGATTAGGAGGAACCGTACCCTCTCTATATCGTTCGGTTAAAGAGACCAAAGGTACATGGCACTTGTCGTTGGCATAGATGGAGGGTCTTAGGCTTAGGCCGGAAAGACCGTAATGCTCACAAGATTTGTCGTCCAAGGTGCGGTGGTGAGACCGCAGATTTTGACCGGGTTCACCGAGAATGTGCCCTGAGAGCACGGGGTGTGTGGCCGTGTGTGCCTATGCCTGTGATGAAGTGTATTTCACTACTATTTGGCTATGCTAATAAAGTGCAGGGAAGGAGCACCGCCGCCCCGAGTTTGGGGGCGGGGTCGTTATAATTTAGTCAGGTTTAGCTGACCGTTCTTTTGTTTGCTACCGCTTCGGTGGATTGTTGCTTGCAGGTGTTGCGGAACCTAGTGGCAAATAGCGGGCAAAAGCCCTTGTTTCTGAGCCGGCCCTCGAAGGCCTATATATGAATGTTTACTTTTATTCTCATTTATGGCTGGCCTGCGTGCCGATGTTTGGAAGACACTTTTGTTTAAAGTAAACTCTTGTAAGGCCATAAGGCCAAGTACTTGTGTATTTGTACGTTCATTCCTTTTGGGTTAATGTTAGTGGACATTCATGTTGTGGATGGGTTCTTAGTTTGCAACAATTTAAATTGCTTCCGATAGAATGTACTCTGTGTAGGATGTTGGTTAATTGCAGGATGGTTTCATTGCATAACCCTTCGGTCTGTCTGCGGTATATGGCGTCAAGCCCCGGGTGGACCTACTGTTATATGCTATGTGACAGATAGTGGGTGTTACAATTTAAGCTCAGTTGGTGAAGGGGAGTGGTTTGAAAACTCCTTATCAAGGAGGTTTCGGGTTTGATCCCTGACCTCAACAACCCGCATGTGGATGGAGAGGGGTTGGGGTGCCTTGTCTGTAGACCTGGTTAGGCTGAACCCTTTCGAGCGTGGTGCTGGGGGTGTCGTAGGCCGTACTTTCGAGCCGTGGGCTGGGGAGGCCGTTACACCCGGCCCTTGAGGGTCGTCCGCCCCCTTTGGCCGGCCAGCAAATCACCGGCCGGGGGCTTTGGTCGGCCCCAAGGGGCGGCCTCCCTCTCTGATTCCCCTGTACGGGGCGGCCACCGCTCGTAACCGCCCACAAAGTGGGCCGTTGGGCGTGGTTACCGTGTGTACCCACCCCCGTGGCCTATTGGGCCGATCCCGAGTGTAGGCGGCTCAGTTTTTGACCCGAGGGTAGGCTCGGTATTTTCTTGAAAATGGCGATCCATGTCCTCCAAACAGAGAGATCTGATTCGTCCGTCTAATGGTTACGGAGGAAACTACCGACTTTCCCCTCTCCAGGCCTATAAATAGACCCCTGATCCTTCTCAATTCGCTAACTTTGAAATTTGGATTTCTGCAAGAATTCCTCTCTCTTTCTTTTCCTCTCCCTTCACAGGACCGTCGTCATTGTGCTCGTTGTCAAGGAAAAGTTGGTCACCTATGCACTTGCCTCCAAGTCAAAGACCGTTCGCGACCTCCTTCACGTAATTCAGTGCTCGTAAGGAATCATTCACTCACCATCCACTGCCGTCAAAATACAGTGCGCACCTCAAACAGAGCACCTGCAATTCCAGTCCTTCTGTCTGCAAGTGATCGTCTAAAAACACATGTACATTCCCCCACACACTGAACATTGTATCTTTCTCTCTCCTCATCGAGTTGTAACGAGGCGCGGTCTGTCGCCCTTGATTCTATCAAAGAAGTGTTGTACCACCAACTGATCTAGTAGAGTTCCTATCAGCACAGCCCCGGCCGTGGTTTTTTACCCTATTCAGATGGTTTTCCACGTAAAAACACTTGTCTCGTCTGAGATTTATTTTTGTGACCATTACAATTTGGTGTTCTATGGGAAGAGTTTCAGGAATTCGAGGAAGATCTAGAAGGTACCACACCTTGCACTACATCACCAGGGAAATAATTCTATGGCCGGAAGGAGCACCTGGATGACACGAGGGTCGGCTTATCGGGAGCATGACGTCCTCACCCAATCCCACTCACACGTCAACGCACCGTAGCAAGAAGCGTCTATACTGTACCAGATGTCGCCATCGCAAGAAGAGTTACCCACATGGAGGAGTACCATGCATAAGTGCTCGTCCTTCTTAGGGACCTCACCATCGCTCAAACAACAGCGAGAGTTCCAGCGCCAGAAAATGTACTCCCGCCACCAGCTCACGATCAGGGAGCGGAAGGAGAGGCAGAATTCGAGTCCTCGCAAGAAGCCAGTATAGTGCACCCCATCTGCCAACCAAGGGCCGTCAAAAATGGCCCACTTCGTCGCCCCTAGTAGGAAGAGGCTCCTGAGAATGTAACAGGGGGCATGACCAGAGAAGACGTCAGAGAGTTGTTTGAAGAAAAGTTCAGCCAAGTGGGCCTTAGGGTAGTGCAGTTTCACCTCCCGATGAGGAACGGGTCACCACTAGCACCAGAAGTGCTAGCACACCCAGTCCCATCGGGTTTTAAACTCCCAATCTACTAGTCATATGATGGAACTGAGGATCCCTTAGAGCATATAAACACTTTCAGCACGATCCTCCGCATATTTAACGCGCCCGATCCAGTGATTTGCCAGGTCTTCCCTGCCACTCTAAAGGGGAGGGCAAAAACATGGTACCACTCTCTCAGAGGGGGGACCATCTAGAACTTTGCACAACTCACTCAGCAGTTCCTGAACCAGTTTATAGCAAATCACCGCATCACGAAGGACCCATCTCATCTCTCCGGAATCCACTAAAGTGAGGGGGAAACCCTCAAGGAATTCTTCTGAAGGTTTACAATAAAATCCAGGTAGATCTGGCGGGGGGACTCGGAACTCTTGCGCAGAGTCTTCCTCGGGGGCTCCGGTCGGGCGGGTTTTATTCTGCCTTAGTGAGAGAAACAGTCCCCAGTTATCTGGACCTAGTGCACTGAGTAGAAGCCCAGATTGCGGCCGATGAAGCGATTGAAGCACATCAGAAACAGTTTGAAGGAGGATCTAAGACGAAGAGAGAGGAACTTGTCCAAGGATGTCAGGAAGAATGCAAGGAGAATGTCCGCCAGCAGGATCGTCATGAGGATCGCCAGCCAAAATGGTACCATGAGTACGCGCCGCTCAATACCTCACGTGCTAATGTACTCTATGCCATCAGAGATGACCCAGCATTACAAAAGCCATGGGAAGCCCCCATCGGGAGGGGAGATCAGAGTAAGTACTGCGAGTTCTGCAAAAGAATGCGACATTCCACCAATGAATGTGTAAGGCTCAAGGACGAGATCAAAACACTCGTTCAACAGGGTGTCCAAGGCAGATTCCTGCAGGATCAGATAGGGAATTGCCAAGCTCACCAAAGAAGGGAACAACCACCTGCACGTCAAGAACAATAAGGGGGACGACAAGTGGTTAGAATAGTGGAAACCATAGCCGGCTCCCCCTTCCCCATCATAAATTCTATTGCGCAGTAGGGATAGAATGTCCAGAGAGTAGAGAAGATTGGTTTTGGAGAAGAAGATCTGAAAGGACTGCTTGTACGCCACCAAGACTTGTTGGTCATCACTGTGGAAATCGGGAATCCTGCCTTCCGCGTTAAATGGATATTGGTTGAAAACGGAAGCTCGATGAATTTCCTATTCATGTCGGCTCTTGTGGCCACTGCTTGCAATCAAAGGTTCTCTCATCTCCCACAATTGGTCATGGCTTTGCCAGGGCCTGCCCAATTCGCGTTCGCCAGCGGTCTGCAAGTTTCCAAACCTCACTATTCCTTCAGGGCCCCAACCCTTGTGGCCACTCTTCCTATGATCGAAGGTTCGCCTTCTCCCGCAATTGGTCATGGCGTCGCCAGGGCCTGCCCCCTCGCGATCACTAGCGGTTTGCAAGTTTCTGAACTTCATCGTTCCTTCAGGGACCCCAACCCTTGTGGCCACTCTGCTTACGATCGAAGGTTCTCCCTTCACTTGCAATTGATCACAGCATCGTCGGGGCCTACCCCATCACATTCGTCAGCTGTTTGTAAGTTTCCAAACTTCACTGTTCCTTCAAGGCCCCCAGCCCTTGTGTCCACTCTGCCTGTGATCGAAGGTTCACCCTTCTCCGGTAATTGGTCACGACATCGCTAGGGCCTACCTCCCTCACACTCGCCAGCGGTCTGTAAGTTTCCAAACTTCATCGTTCCTTTAGGGCCCCCAGCCCTTGTAGCCACTTTACCTATGATGGAAGGTTAGGCCTTCTCCTAAAACTGATCACGGCATCGTCAAGGCCTTCCCCCATCGCGTTCGCCAGTGGTCTGCAAGTTAATTTCAGAACTTCACCGTTCCTTCAGGGCCCCAGCCCTTATGGCCACTCTGCATGTGATCGAAGGTGAGCCCTTCTTCTATAATTGGTCATGGAATCGTCAGGGTCTGCCCCCTCTCATTCGCAGTGGTCTGCAAGTTTTCAAACTTCACTGTTCCTTCAGGTCCCCTAGCCCTTTTGGGCAACTCTACCTGCTATAACATCTTTGTCCATCACATGAAATATAATAGAGGGCCCGGCCGGGATCCCACGTCATATTCTATAGACAGTTGGCGGGGTTACATGTTAATATCAAAAGATCATACGAATCCTAACTCAGAGCATTCTAGCGGAAGCTTCATGGGTTAAATTGAACCCAAGTATCAATAATGTCCACTATATAAAACTATAGGAATGTTATTACAAAATACACAAAATATTCTGGACTTAAGGCCTTACAACTATTTCCTTTCCAAAAAGTATTTTCATACATCAGCACGCAAGTCGGCCACACATAAGAAACAATATTCGTTCGCCTTTGGGCCTTCGAGGGCCAGCCAATTGCAGCATAAGGGACTTCAGCCCGCTACTTTCCGCTTAGCTCTCCAGCACCTGCATAGCACGACCCACCAAAACATGTCAAACAAAGCAACGGTCAGCATTAGCTGACCAATTTATAACGACCCCACCCCTCACTCGAGGCGGTGGTTCTCCTTCCTTACAAGCAACATCATATATATTTCGCCAAATAACAGCGTGCACTAAAGCACCATTCACCACAGACGTAGGCTCGATCGCCCACACGCCCCATGCACTCAGGGCACATTCTCGGTGTACCGGACTTCTCGGGTCCCACCACCATCCACAGTCCCAGACTTGATGGTATCCTTGAGCATTCTTGTCTTTTCTGGCACGTGTCATAAGACTCTCATTATGCCAACGATGAAAGTCAATTACTTTAGGCAATCTAACCCAAATGACATAACGTGGGTACAGTTCAGCACTCTTCCCGTTGCTCAAATCGCCATGTCATTGATGAAAGCCGAAGCAATCAAGCCCCATGACAAGACGCGGGTCAGCTTCCCCTTGCCCATTCGACTCTCTGGCCTTTTTGCTGGGCACTCCAAGATCTCAGCATTCAGTTGTTGCTTGCATGTCCCCAGAACCTGAGCCTGCAATGATCATCATGGCTCTCATGGCCAATAGCTGGGCTCTCTAGGCTCACAGCTTTTCATGCTACACACCTTGTCTCACAGACATATGCTTCATAACAACATTCAGGCTGGCTTCGCATGGCCACCTTAGCTGGGCTCACAAGTATCTCAGCTTCAAACAATGGCCCCAGGTATCCCAGAGACAAGCCTCATAGCTCACTGGAAGTTATCGTTGGCGGTAGCACTACCGCCGCGCGGTAGGGACAAAAATCACTTCTTCCCCATTTTTGGGTGTTTTCCTGGAGATCACCTCCAGTACTATCACTCCAGCATACTGCACACCCCTAGACCACAGATTCTACATGTTTAACCATACGTTTTATCCACAGATTTTTCTCCGCCATGCAAATCAATTCATCACCAATTTATACTAACTTGTCCAATGGGCATCACATAGCATTCTTATTTCGTACTTCGATTTTGGATCTATATTCAAGTTTTATCGGGGATTACAATGATCTACCCACTAGAAACCACACTTTTCTTCACCTTTTGGTGAGGGGTTCCATGTACGTATGCAAATTGAGGAATTCACTTGTCCAAGGAGAAAGTTATTACCCTCGTAAGTCATTTTGGAGCCATGACCAAGTCTTTTATCCTGATGGAAAGGATCGCCTCACTTTCCCCCTCACGGATCTTGCCTCAGCTCTTAAATCTGACCACAGGATCTCCTTCACCTTGCTTGCAAAGCTCAGCCCCAGACTCTTGCTTTCAAGAACTTCAAGAATAAAGAGAGAGAACAATGAGAATTCATTATCATGTACATACTATATCTGGAGGCTACCATCGTGCGGTATCTGCTACCGTCGCGCAGTATCTGAGGCGGTCGCCGCTTGGCCCAATGGACATCGCTCTGTCGGCCAAAGCATCCTCCACCTTACTGCCACGTGGCAAGCTACAGCCAAGCGATACTTTGCCTTGAGCTATCGCCGCGCATGAGCTCACTACCGCCGTGCGGTAGTCACTCAACGCTTCGTCGAGAGTGTTGAGTGCGTTGAGAGCGCCAAGTGCTTTGAGAGCAGCTATTACCATGTGTTGGAACACCCTATTACTGATTTGGGCAAGGATCACTATGTCCTTTAGGAAATTTGTTTTGACCTCCTTGTATAGTTCTAAAGGTCAATTAGAACTGAGTCTAAGGGTTAGTATTTAGGTTTGAAATCTTCCCTCAAGACCCTCAAGACCAGATATTTCAGTTCAGGAGACTAAGTCATTTCGTCGAGCTCAGGACGACGAATCGTCGAACTCCATTCGATGATCTCTGAGCTCACCTCGACGAATCGTCGAACTCCATTCGACGATCTCTGAGCTCAACTTCAACGAGTCGTCGAACTCCATTCGATGATCTTCGAGCTCAGATCGAACGTTCCTGTTTCTAGTTTGTTTCTCTATCTCTGAGCTCAGTTCGACGATAGCTTGAGCTCAGATCGAACGCTTTCTACTTCAGTCTAAGTCCAGTCTCTGAAGCTCAGGTTCAACGAATAGTTGAGCTCAGGTCGAACGTTTTTCTGGAGAGAACGACGTTTTTCAAGATTCAAATTCAGACAGTTATGAGAATTATTCTCAGTATTTATGTCAAGGATCTTGTAGTCGTTTCAATTAATCTGGAGCAAGTTTCAAGAGGATTTTCAAAGGAATGTTTTATTGGACTTTCCTCCAGAAGACAAAATACAGTTAAGGAAGTCATTTATGACAGGCTAACGACTATCTTGGACAGAGGAATCATTCTATTCAGATCTAAGGAATAAAATATTTATTCATATTCTGCTAGATAAATAACAACAACTATTACAACAACAATAACAGAAAGAGAAAGAGTTACAGATATTCACAGACAGAATTCATACAAGAACACACATCACAAAAGGAGATCAACATACTGAAATTTTCAGATCCCTCTTGATTCCAGTGTTCAAAGGCCATTATCATTCAAGACTCCAGACAACATACATTTCAGCTGCTGCTGGAATCATCTTTTGTTGGAGATCAAATCTTCTGAAGGCCTATCACCCTACTGCAAAGCTTCACTTCCTGAACAACTATAGATCTCAGGGGGAGCTTTGACAACATCCACTATCTTCTCTCTGATTGTTGACAGAGAAGATCATCTCTCTCTCTCTGTTGTAAAGGGTTTATCAAACTTCCCTTCAAAAGTTTGTGTTGGTTTCTGAGACCTTGTCAAAACTCAGTGGTGGCAAGACACCTGATCAAAAAAATTGGTTTGGTTTTTGAGTAACTTATCAAAAGCTCATTGGTGCCCAAGACACCTGATCAACTCATCCTGCAGTGGATTCCTACCTAGGGTGGTAGAAGAGTGGATGTACCCAGATTGGTTGGGGAACCACTATAGCTCCTTGTGTCATCCGGTTGCTTATTTTCTTTTGTTTTCTGGCTGTGGTTTGTGATTGTTCTGTGATTGATTTGTAATTAGGTAGTTGATGTGTTTGCTGTATTTCATTTGCTTCCCTGTTCACTTAGGAATACAACAAGAGTTGTAAAAGGTTTTTAGCAAGCACCATACTCTATTCACCCCCCCTCTAGAGTATATCAGATCTAACCTGCACTTTCAATTGGTATCAAAGCCAGGTTGGTTAAAATACCACACCTTAGTGGTTGCACAGGGCTAACACCTGAATCCAAAGATCCCTCTAGTTAGATCTGTTTTAAGTTTGTTGTTAGATTTATTTCTTCACAGAACATGACCCAAAATAAAGATTTTGCTAGCACCAGACCTCCAGTGTGCAATCTATCTAAGTTTGCACTTTGGAAGGCAAGGATTAGATTGTACATGAACTCTATTAATGAAGACATTTTTAATTCTGTTTTGACAGTGTGTCCAAGACCCCCAGAAAATACAAGTACAAGTGTTGTTCCACCTCCATCAGGAAACAGATGCAGAAATCAAGAAATGGAAAGTGGCAGATGCTAAGGCAATGAATATTTTAGCCCAAGACTATGTCTGATGAAATATTCCAAAAGGTAGCTGAATGCAACTCAGCAAAGGACATATGGGACAAGTTATCTGAGATAGTCTCAGGATCTTGCTTGATGAGAGAAAAGATAGAAGATCTCATCTCATAACCCAGTATGAGAACTTCAAGAAAGGAGAAGCTGAGTTAGTATCAAATATGTATAATAGACTCAGTCTCATAGTCAATGAGCTGAAAACATTGGACAAAGAGATCTCATTGACTGAGCTCAATGATAAAATCCTAATATGCTTCCCAAGCACTTGGGACTCAAGGATCTGGCCAATCAAGGATGTCAGAAGCCTAAATGAGATCACAACTGAAGCTCTCTTGGGCAAGCTCAAGTCTTATGAGCTGCTCATCAAGAATAGAGAAGAAGAGCAGACGGCTGCCTCACCAGCTACAAGAAAAGAAAAATCAATAGCTTTCAAAGCCATTGAAGATCAGCCTGAAGACAAGGTCACAGGCAATGAAGAGTTGTTAAGCCTACTGGCCAAAAGGTTTTACAAAATGGCCAAGAAGGATTTCAAGAAAAGTTCATACAGAGAGCATGACAAGCCAAGGTATGACAAATCAAATAATAAAGAGATTATTTGTTTTGGATGCAGGAAACCAGGCCACATTGTGCCTGACTGTCCAGAAAATAAAAACAAGGACAAGAAGGACAGGAAAGAAAGGAGAAAAGAAAAGGACTTCAAGAAGAGCAGCAATGGCAAACCCTCCTCCAGCAAGAATAAACATACAAGGAATGGGTTTGTTGCTGAAACGTGGAGTGAGACAGAAGAAGAATCTGAAGCTTCATCCAGCTCTAGTGATGATGAAGATGATGCTGATGAAAAATAATTCTGCATGATGGCTATCAATGCCTCACAATAAAATTCTGATGCAGAAGAGTCAGAGTCAGAATCAGAGACTCAATCTGAAGAGGACTAGGTAATAAGTTCTTTTGATTTTAATTCTGAGGACTTCAAGTGTGAGTTTAAAGCACTGTGTTTAGATTTATTAAAATCTGAGAAGGAAATCATTTCTCTCAGAAATCAGCTATCTGAACACAGCACTTTAAAATCAGAAAACCTCAAACTCTCTGAGGAGTTGGAATGTTGTAGGGAGCAGATAGCCTCACTAAAAGGTGAGCTATCAGAGGCCAAAAAGTTTGAAGAATCCCTCAATGGGAGAAGTATCAAACTAATGGACATCACAAGCACAGTGAACTCAAGATTCAATAGTATACTGGGCTTGGGTGCCTCATCTAGCCAACTTATAGTATTAACAACCCCAATCAAGTTTATCTCTGATAAAGGTAAGGGAGTTGTAGAGGTAGCTAGGAAGAATTCTGACTTACCTAAGAAAACAAAAGTTCAACAGAAATCGTCGAACGGAGCTAGACGATCGTCGAATGAAGATCAACGATCTCAGGCTAAATCATCGAACTCAGGTCGACGATCTCTAAACCTTGAACTCTGCCACAGTCGATCTTCGAACGGAGCTCGACGATCTGACCCAAGATTGTCGAACTCAGCTCAGCGATCGTCGTGCAGAGATCAGAGTTTTGAAAAAATTTTCAAAGGTAAATCAAATTTCAAACCTAGGGGTCCTTCATCCCAAATATTTAACCCTTATACTGAATGGATAATACCTCCAAGCAGATATCATCATGAAGGCTATAAGAGTCAACCAGGGATGTCTTTTATTTCTGAATTCAAAGGTTATCAACCTAGGCCGAAGGTAAACTGGGTCAAAAACAAGTAAATTGTTTTATGTGCAGGTGAAGGCCTATCCAACATCAAACCAGCAATTGTATCTGGATAGTGGGTTCTCAAAGCACATGACAGGAAACAAGGACAATTTCACATACTTCAAATCCAAGCTTGGACCCAAAGTAATATTTGGTGATTCAAACTTTGAACTAACAAAAGGATATGGTGCAGTAAAGATTGGCACAGTCACATTCAAGAAAGTAGCCTATGTGGAAGGACTGAAGCACAATTTGATCAGTATCAGTCAACTGTGTGATGAAGGCTACCAAGTGACTTTCAGTAAATCCTTATACAAGATCAAATCAGAGGACAACACAACTGTGTTAACAGGTAAAAGGAAAGGTAACATCTATCTTGTAGATTTTCCTTCAACCAAGGTAGATATTTGCTTGTTTAACTCTATTTGTTGACCTAATGAACTATGACATAAGAGACTAGGACATATAAACCTTAGAACCATTGTTAGGCTATTTGGGTGACCAAGGACGTGTCAACCTGCGACACGGGCGTGTTAGAGGACTATCTTCTGGCCCCTACAAGAAGGAAGGACTCTGCAGGGCTTGTCAATCAGGCGACGAGCTAGGCAAGCAAGGGCGTGTCGTTGTGCCGTGTTGGGCACCGGCCTGGGAACGGGCGTGTCAAGGCCGTGTGAAGTAGTTTGGGATTTTTTCAAGTCACGGCCACAGACACGGGCGTTAATGTGTTGGTGAAGAGTGATTCACCTAGGGCGTGTCATTTTGTATCTGTTACACATGGATCTTTTTGGACCCATTATAGTACAAATCTTAGGAGAGAAATCTTATACTTTAGTGGTTGTAGATGACTTCTCTAGATTCACATGGGTGTTCTTTCTGAGAAAGAAGTCTGATAACTTTAAATGTTTGACAGAGTTTCTCAAATGTATACAGAGTGAGTTCAATACTCAGGAAAGACCCGCTGTTGTTGTGATTGCAAGAAGTACCTGATCAGAAGTGATCCTTTGATGGGACAGAGGGCAAGGCGATTTGATTCTCTTCTTATGCAAGTGCGGTCTGTTGGAGCGCATTCTGTCAAACAAAGTGATCCCGTTGTCCGAGGACTAACTCCGATGGAGTAAATGCAGGCCGTTGGGTGTTAACCCTGACTTGGGCAAGAGGTCCAGAACACCAAGAATCAGCACCTTGGGCCGGGCGGCGAGATGGCTTGTGTGCGTGACTATGATGATTGCCTCAATGATATGCAAAATGGGGTAGCTTATAATTTGAAACGCTGAGTTGCTTTTGTTTGCCACCGTTGGGTGGATTGTCCTTCAAAGGTGCTGGAGAGCCGAGCGGACCGCATAGAACCCTTGGTGCTGCTGCTGCTGCTATTGTTCTTTTGAATTTGTTTAGGCTGTATGAAAGCTACTACATTGTTGTTGTAAGACAGATATAAAATATGGAGTTTTATATTTGGACTCATGAGGAGTTCAAGTAGTTTAGGCTTCCTTTATTCTTTTGGACAGACCTTCACCGGTTTTGTGGTATATCAGTGAACACCTCCAATTATGTGTTGAATAGAAGTTTAATACATAAACTGAAGGGCAAGACTCCCTATGGGTTTTCTTTCTGAATTACTTTAAATGTTTGACAAGTTTTTTAGGGAAATACTCACATTGAAACCTATTCTCTTCTTAAGTAGATTACTTTTCTCAAAATTCAACAAAATTTGGAAAGGAAAAATAGAACCCTGTATTTTTTACATTCATCCTTTTGGGCAATAATCCAACTATGACAAGAAATACTTAGCAAAATTTCAAGGGAAGAAACTAAAGTAGATTACTTTAAAATTTTTGATTTTTTACATTCATAATAATGAAGAAATACTTAGAAAATTTCAAGTGTTGAAGGAGTTTGGGATACTCCATGATTAGTAAAGCTTATAGGGTATATAATAAATCTACTCTCAAAATTGAAGAATCTGTTCATATATCTTTTGATGAGTCTAACATGTCTTTCAAGGAGAAGAATACTTCTACCATAGAACCTTTGCAGGTATACTCTCTTGCAGAAGACTTGGACAGGTTACAAATTATTCAAAAATATGAAAGTAGTGAAGATGAAGAAGACATTCAACATCTTGAAGAGAAACTTCTTGAAGAGCCAGTTGTTGTACCACCAGAGGAAACAACAACACAGGTTGGTGAACAATCAACATCTCCTGTTGATTTAGTAACATCAAGAGACCATCCAATCTCCCAAGTGATTGGTGACATCTCAGCTGGTGTGCAAACCAGAAATCAGGTCAACCAAAACCTGATGCACACTTGCTTTCTCTCTCAAATTGAACCTCAATCCATTCAAGATGCAGAGCAAGATCCACACTGGATCATTGCAATGCAAGAGGAGTTGCATCAATTTGAAAGGAACAAAGTTTCGGAACTAGTACCAAGGCCAAAGGATCACTCCATTGTTGGAACAAAGTGGGTGTTCAGAAATAAATTGGATGATCAAGGAGTCATTGTAAGGAACAAGGCAAAGCTAGTTGCTCAAGGGTACTCTCAAGAAGAAGGGATAGATTATGACCAGACCTTTGCACCAGTTGCAAGGTTAGAGGCCATAAGAATCTTTTTAGCATATGCAGCATACAAAGGATTCAAAGTATACTAGATGGATGTAAAGAGTGCTTTTCTCAATGGAGATATCAAATAAGAAGTCTATGTCAGACAACCCCCAGGTTTTATCTCTTCAACTCATCCTGATCATGTTTTCAAATTGCATAAAGCATTATATGGTCTAAAGCAAGCTCCTAGAGCATGGTATGAGACCTTGGCATGCTTTCTTCTGAAAAATGAGTTTATAAGGGGTCGAGTAGACCAAACTCTTTTTATTAGAACCCATAAGTCTCATACCCTACTAGTACAAATCTATGTAGATGATATTATATTTGGTTCTACTGATTCAAATTTGTGCAGAAGGTTTTCCAATCTAATGCATTCTAAATTTGAAATGAGTAGCATGGGTGAGTTATCCTTCTTTCTAGGATTGCAAATCAAACAACATGCTGAAGGCATATTTATTTCTAGAACCAAGTATGCAAAAGAATTGGTTAAGAAATTTGGTATGTCTGAAGCATCATGTATGAAAACACCTATGCCTACTAATGCTGTATTAGATACTGATGAACATGGGAAACCTGTTGATCAGACAACATATAGAGCAATGATTGGCTCTTTATTGTACCTTACAGCTAGTAGACCTGACATAATGTTTGCTACATGCATATGTGCTAGATTTCAAGTGAGCCCTAGAGAGTCACACTTAACCTTAGTAAAAAGGATTCTTAGATATGTAAAAAGTTGTCCAAATCTAGGTCTCTGGTATCTAAAAGATTCAGCATTTGACTTAACTGGATTTTCAGATGCTGATTATGCTGGATGCAGAATAGATAGGAAAAGCACTAGTGGAACTTGTCAGTTTCTTGGTGACAGACTTGTCTCTTGGTTTTGCAAGAAACAAACATCTGTGTCAACTTCAACTGCTGAAGCTGAATATATGGCTGCAGGTAGTTGTTGTTCACAAATCTTGTGGATTCAAAATCAGCTCCTAAACTATGGCTACAACTTAGAGAAGTCAAAAATATTTTGTGATAATACTTGTGCTATTTCCATAGCACAAAATCCAGTCCTCCATAGTAGAACAAAACACATAGAAATTAGGCATCACTTTCTAAGAGATAATGTTGAGAAAAACAAAATTGAACTTCAATATATCCCAACTGATTTGCAAAGGGGAGATATTTTCACCAAACCCTTAGATGAAAAGAAACATACATTCTTCCTGAA